>JAECUM010042997.1:0-26104 GCA_016617855.1 Megalonaias nervosa
CTCAAAATTTAATAAAAACGAAATTTAATAAAATTAATCCAAGAAACACACACATATGGAGAAAAAACATGAACACATAAAATACTTTAACTTTTGTCACAAGGGGGTTACTCAAATGATGTCAGTCTGAGAGTAACCACACCAATAAAACTTAGGGACTTTGCACATCTTCAGCTGTAGAGGTATGTAATATATTAATTTCTTATGTATATTATTTCTTTTGTATATTGTAAGTTACAGCTATTGTACTACTACGTTTAGTTTCGTACATTTTCTATGTAGTTTTGGCTTACGTGGTATAATGCAATACTTTCGCTTCTTGTTTGTGACTTAGCAAGAGATTTACATTAACAATATAAAGTTGCATTTTATTAAGAAACCTTTAGTACCATAGGAATCTTATCGGACACGGGTTCACTTCTGAACCTGCTTATTGTTTTGTGCTATTGTACCGATAATGTGATTTGTATAACCTACCGTATACAACGTCATTACTTTTTATCCTATATGCCGTGTCATAAGTAGTACGCGGTGTTAGATGTATTTTCAGCTGACCAGAGTGACCAGAGTGATCCATGGTGGTCATGGTTGACGTGGCACCAGCTAAAGAGTTAACCACAGAAAGTTAACCATAGCAGCCGTAGAGCTGAGTGAACAGTGTTGCTGGTCGAGTAGTAGATGATCGGGCGTTGCAGACCGGATTGGTGGGCGCTTATTGCTTGATTGAGCAAGGAATTGAATGGTGGTCGGTGACTACCTATAATGATACTTGCTTGATTGACCGGTGGGACTGGTAGCCAAGTGTGATTTTGACGGAGTGTTTTTGTGTTACTCCATGTATGTAATCTTTTAGCCGTGGGCTAATTTTGGGGTTTTGTTATACCCATTGTTTTGGGAGTGTATAAGATATTTTTGTATAATATCTCTCCAATCAATTCATCATTTTACTATTTGAGTAAAACAATCTCATTTTTCCCTAGCTGAGTGAATACGTCATTTTTACTATTGAGTAAAACACCCATTATTTTCATCGTGTGAAATTGCTGTGATTTGTTCGCCTTTGTCCTTGTACTGTGTAAGGTCATTCATTTGTATTTATATTTGTTGCATATTTAGGTTCGTGCGTATTATGTTAATTTGTCCAATATTTGGATGTTACACACGCACGTATTAATCAATATTCTTTCTCATTCAAATCATACATCAATAAACATTGTATTTGTATCACCATCAAAAGTCTTCTGTTGTAAATCCGAAATCCCAACTCGGTTATCTTGTTACAGTGGCTCGTCCGGGATACAAATTTCTCATAAATATTTCAGAAAAGTTCAATTTGGCTTTGAAACATAAATTCAGTTTTTTCAGAATCTTCTTTGACCCTGATATGTTAATTCACATATTTGAGAAATATATTGTGAAAACATCAAGTTTACACAATGTCATCTAAAGTTGAAAGTTGTATTTTGAATCATACCAAGGAAGGGTGAGAGTCCTTGAAAAATCATTAATTGAATGATCTTGCCAGAGATTATAGACTTAGGGAAGCAAGAAATAACAGATAATGTGCTCCAATATTTGGTGGAAAGGAATGTTTGGATCAAAGAGCTTTGGATTTTATTTGTAATTCTGTCTGGCTATGACATGAAAGTAATAGACTTGAAATTAATAAGGAAAATGAAAATAGAGTTAAGAAATCTTCAGCTTAAAATATAGTCAGAAAGACATGCAGTAGCAATTGAATAAATAAATTGAGAGAGGTAGCGAAAGAGAAGATAGGCAAAAGCAAATGAAAAGTGAAAATGTAGAAACAGAAAAGATAATGCACAAAGAAAGACAAATTCAATTTATAATAAAAGAATTTGCAAGCGGAAAGCACCCCTACCGTTACACACATGTTCAGGTTTCTTTTTAACTACAAATATTACGTTAGTAAAAATCCGTTTAAAGAAAACGAGTAAATCAATATTTTCGACATTTTGAGGAAATTGCTGAAACTTTGAAATAGCCAAGAGGGCATATGACTCTATTATTACAAACTGTACTTATTGGCAGAGCTCGTGAAGTCTACAACAAAACCGAACTATGACGTGGTTAAGGAATGTATCTTAACTGATATAGTTGGTACCTGAGATATACCGACAACGGTTTAGGAACTGTAAAAATGAAACTGGACAGAACCATGTCCAATTTGTAAGAAAACAATTATTTGATATCTGTTTGAGAAAGATGCTGGTCAGGAAAGTATTCCTTAAGCTGACACATTTATTGGTCAGTTTTTTTATGAGGTCACTTTTGCTACAGGTATGGATGAATGATGTACTGATCATATGCTTCTCTTGTAACTACACATTCTCTCAAATCTCACCAGGGTGACGAAAACAATCTCTCGTTGTCGAACAGAAACAAGATCATGAGATTTCTTGTTTGTTTCTAGCGCTATTGGAAAAACTGAAGCCACACAATCAAAGTTCATTATATTGTGAAATAGGTGTTCCTTTTCAGAAAACGAATACAACTTAAAGGACATACTGGTTACGACTGGTTGTCAGGGATGTATCAAATTGTTGTTCCTAAGTCATATTGTCAGAAACGTCTAAGTCCTTCTCATGAAACTGATCATTTATGGGTCAGTGAGACTTATCACAATATCTTGTATCATTTGTATTGCACGAAATTTTAAAGTGCTGTTTCTAAATACTGGAGATCCTGCCGGACTTGTCAAATTATCGAAATAACCGTTCATAAGATACCGGAGCTCCTATTCCAGCATTTGACTAACCTTTAAGTGGAATAATTGTAGACTGTTTCAGTCCCTTTTGCTAAGTCAGGCAACCAATATTTGCTGACCTACTGTGTGCATCCACAAGATTTTCGGATGAAATTGCCTTTCGAAATATTGTAACTAACAGCAGTTAAACATGAATGAGGCATTCAACAGTTTAGGTATTCTGCCTATCACCCTGAAAGTTAAGGGGCTGTAAAATGATTTCATAAAACGTTGACGAATATTATTAGATCATATTGCTATGATGCAGGAAAAGATTGAGACGATCGTGTACATTTGCTGTGAGTTGCTATTGTTAAATCAGTTCAAGAATCATTTGGGTTTTTAAACTACTTTTTGGACATAACGTTTTGTGGACCATTGAAGTTATATAAGAGAAACTTATTTCAACCGAAGATTTAGAGTTTAATCTTCTTGACTGTTTTTGATTTCAAACATATGTTGCCAAAGGCATGCAAAGTAGCAGCAACTAATATTCACTCTGCTGAGCCAAAATAGAAACTATGCTGTTAAGTGAAATACAAATTTTAAAAAAATTGATCCTGGCGATAGAGTTCTCTCTCTTTTTACATGCCTCAAAATCATTTTCAAGCTAAGTGTTATAGTCCTTATACAGTTGAAAAGAAAATAAGTGACTTAAATTATATTATTAATACTCCTGGAAGGCAAGAGCAGAAACAACTTGTCATTTAAATATGTTACAGGAGTATATTGATATAGATAGCTCTGTTAATCTTTCGTCAATTTAGTTCTACCTGTCGACACAGTGAGGATTAAACCGATGGCATGCAATCAGATGGTAGTGCCATTTTTACAACTAATCTCCAAAATTAGAAAATATTGAATAATCTTGAGCAGAAACTTTCCCATCGATAATCGCAAGAAATGAGTGGAAAAAAAAAACAGGTATAACGATTCTTGGAAATATCAGTTGGAAACCATTTTGAAATCCTTTGATCGACTCAGTGACACAAATTTGATAATTTGTTTAAGGAAAATAATGTTGTATCGTGCATGCCTTATTTTTAGAACATTCTGTTGGGAACAATCAAGTTAAACCAACGGACGTTAAGGTCAAGTCTGTCTCTGAATTCAATGTGTCTGTCAGTAAAAAGCAGCTGACGGGATTTTTGGGTACGGCTGGATATTATTGGAAATTTTGTTCAAATTATCTCATAATTGCTGAACATCTGACCAATTTGTTGAGTAAGAAGACAAAGTTTCATTCGTCTGATGAATGTCAGAAGGCTTTTGATAAACTAAAGTCCATACCTAAATATGCTCTAGTTATTTCAGCTCCAAAATTTCAGTCAATCTTTTAAAATTTCTTTCGATGCAAGGGATGTAGGGGTTGTTGGAAGTTTGAATTATACTATTTTTTCCTACAAAATTGAATAAACACGAGATAAATTAATCCATAATTGAGAAGGAATGTTTTGATTTTGATATTGGCTTTGCAACGCTTTGAAGTGTATCTGAGTTAAGGTCCTTCTCCGAGTATTGTATTATTTTATCTTTTTTTGATTAACAAAATGAAAAACAAAAGTCAGAGATTGTTAAGAAATACAGCAGCAGGCATATGGGGACAGATAATTTAATTGCTCATGCACTTTTACGTCTATGGAAGTAATATACTGCTTTATTTTGTTTACATCTTTCGCAAATCATAAGAAATCTCCTTAGATATATAAATTATTATAACATGATATGTTTGCTTGACTAATATGTAAACAAAAGCTTTGTTGTGCAAACTTTCTTTTACTTTATGAATGAATATGTTATGTACATTTAATTTGTATTATATGTTGGCTTTGACTAGGGTTATAGTCCATGTATATTTAATTTGTATCGTAGAATTGACTTTTGTCCATAATTATGGGTAGGAGTTGGGTATATCTGACTAATGTCATTTTGATGAGCTACATGCTACATAGTGTTATGTATATCTACATAATTTGTGCTAATGTTTATGATTATAGATTTTAAAGGTCAAGTAGTAAATAACTTTTTAATTACTAATTTTCTTTATTATATGTTTGTACTTTAATATGATGTCATCTAAGTAAACAAATGTATATTTACAGGAAAGAAGTTAAAACATATTCATGAGGTGAGTTGAGGACGTGGATTTTCTTGGAAATCCAGGCTGACGTGATTCTTGATTGGCTAGCTGATTAACTACTTGTCCTTGTTGAGTTAGAGAGATTCAAATGATTATTCACCCACTTTCTGGTTTTGAAAGTGCTTCCTGGTTTTTAATAAAAGTGTTGTTCTTTGGAAAATTAGTTATTCATGGCTGAAAGATCAGTCTTAGAGGAGACAGTTGTGTTCTTCTCAGTTGAGGGATATAATTTGTTCATTTTAATTATTCATTGTAATTAAAAAGTACCCAGACTTTATAGTTTAGGAGCTGTTCTCGAATTACTGAGAATACATTTAAATATATTTTGCACATATCAATGTCATCCATGAAGACCATTGGCACATCAACACAAAAGGATGGACTTCAATTTAAACACCAACAGAAATCATTTCGAATAATCGATCTTTCGGATTTATGATATAATATTTAGTACTAATGGGGATTTCATTCAATATACTGTAAGTTAATTTTGATTTTTCGTTTTCTTCTTCTAGGAAAATAACTTATTTTGTTCATTTTTACTCTTTGGATTTCGCTCTTTTCTGTTATTTTGCTTAAGACCATGGAGTCGTAGCAATAACTATTTAGCTCGTGAAAATGTAAGTAAACAGACCTGACCTCGTAGACTAAGATTGATGGAAAATTCCATTTAGATGACAGTATTTTCAGAAAATCATTATTGGACATAGGGCACTTGGAGAGGTATATAAATTTTGTTACTTTAGAATTATCCATTCTATATCGTAACATCGGTCTTAGTGGAATCAATGGAAGTTGTATTTCAGTTAACATTTTAAGAGTATTAATATTTTCCGACTAAATCACTATTTTGTGATTGTTTTAATTCGTTCAAAGACGTTTGATGCTATATCATTGTGATACCTCAAGGTATATTAGCTCTTTCGATACTACTGGCACATCATCAGAGTCAATCTTAGATTTCATTTGGAACACCACTGGAACTGAATGGATATACTCTATACTTTTGGACATATGATAGAACTTGTAGGAATCTTTGGGATTTAATTCACAATACTGTAAGATCTTTTTAACTTTTTACTTTTAGTCTCGGGAATTACATTATTTGTTGACTTTAACAAAACCTGTTGGTTTTTGTTCTTTTCTATTACTTAGTTTAAGACCATTGCATAGTAACAATTATCTCTTATAGCTTATTTCCCCTCCCCATCGAAACAGACAATCTTTGTTGCAAAATCATCTGAATCGATCCGATCTTGCATCCGTTAACCATCTGGTGGGTTTTTTCCTGAATGGAAGCTTGATAACTTTGTTACATGTAACACTTTTGTTTGAGTATTGGTATCATCAAAGTTGCATTTTATGTTTGTTTCTTATATTATTCAATCATGGGGGAGGGAGTAAGTGATAAGATGGCTAACTATTCTTTGTTTGCATTGTCTTTTTGAGTCTCTTTTCCGGCTGGTGTATGTTCTGTGCCATTTCAATTTTGTTCTCTTTTATTTCACTTTGGGACTATTACTTCACTTTGAGACTGTTCTCCCTTGTTCCATTCTTGTTTTGTTTTGTTTTTTTTCTGTTGTGTTCTGTTGCACTATTTGAGCCTTTTGTTCATGTTTCCTATTTTTCTCTTGTGTAAGCTCCTGCAGAGCCCTCTCTTGTCTTCATCTCATCTTTTTAAATTCCATTTCGAATAATATTGATAAGGAATTTATTGTTGTTTTGATTTAGAGGGAGCAAGGCATGTATGACATGTTTAATGTGGGTTGATACGTACTACGACAGATCAAATTAGGCCCGGTTTCCTTTATTTAGGCTGTCCCCCTGTATATGCTCTGCAACATAAACCAGACGATATTATAGAATAACTTCCCGTTGACGCAACATTATTGTGATTTCCTTATATTTCCGTACAGTATGTTGAATATATTCAGAATATTACAAATATTTTGAAAACGGTAATTAAAGTCAACTTATACCTTTCTAATCTATACAGTTGAGGCTGCCACTGTCTTTATATTTATGCCGTTACCGTTGACGCTATTCGTACACCTTGTGAATATGTCACGTGACTTTCTTACACCACGTCCAGAAATTCTATAGAACCCTTGAGAATTACACTACTGTAAACGTTATATTGACTTTTGACAAATCACAACTTTCTCTAGACGTAGGATGTTTTCTTGTTACTTACGTACTACCTTCTATTGGATACTATGTTAGCTAGATTGACATCCACTCTCATTATGCTAAATTATATTTAATCGCAAACGTTACTTTCAGTTAACCTACATAACTTTAAGACCCATATGAAGCAGCTACACATGTTCCAAAAGTGACATTAGAATTGGTAGTGCAGGAAAATCTGAGTATATCCTCATCCTGCAGAGTAAAGATGTGAAAAACTCGTTATTAAGATATTTAATAGAATTCTTGCAGCCTTTTTTTTTTCAGAAAACAGCATTTGCAATTATTAGAAACTAGGAAAAGCACTAGTCTGGTTCTCTCATTTGTATGCTCCCTTCTCCGTACTCTATTAAGAGGAGTGCGATGAAGGGAGCATTGAAATCAGAGTACAAGAATAGAGAATCGTACACTTCTAATGAACGAAACACAAGTATCTGCGTTAGAGAAGAAAAGATCAGTTTTGATAGGTAACAAGCAGATGCGTTTTAAATTCACATCACCAGTCACTTGGAACTTGTTTGTTGTAGTGTATTTCCGTCGGACACAACTGCCGATTATTATTCATTGATAAGGTTACTGGTGTCATTTCCGCCTCTTTTTTTCCATGAACGTATCGTCAAGCAACATCACCAGTTTATACAAGACACAAAATGGGATGGTGTGGGGAGGGATCTTTCTTCAACACATACTATTTTCATATTTCCAGTCAGTAATTTTGACACTTTTTGCTTCAGTAAACTACATAAATAGTAATTTCTTGTAAGAAAAACACCTTACTAAGTTCGTTAAATGCAACTAAAAACAGCAAGCATTTTAACAAACCTAATACATGTCGACATAGTCTGCATTAATGAAGCAAATAATGCTAATTAACGTCCCTTTAAAAATATGAAACAAATTATATACATACCTGTTCTACTTGGCTGGTGGCAAGCTTGAGCTTTATTCTTGCCTCTTGTATATCTGCCTGCATGTTCTCATTCGACTTTATCTGTTTAATTCTCCTTGCATTAAAAAATCCTAACACCTCCTTTACAAAAGCATGCATCCATCTGTGAATGAATGGATTATAACCAATGAGTTCATCTGAGATAAGTACTGTATTAAATTTGTGAATAAATAACATTCAAAACTCGGGGGATATTTGGAAGAAAAACTACCACTAATGGTATAAATTAAAATAGAAAAGAACACACTTGATGCTACAGTACTATAAGCTTCTATTTCTGCTGTGTCTTTCATCCTTTTTTATATCTGTTTGATGTAAAGAAGAAAGAAAATAAATAAACGCCCATTGGAAGAAATGGAAAGACTTACAGAGAAAACGAAAGTTGGGAAAATAAAGATAGCGCATTCAATAAAGTAATTACTCAAGCAATCGATTGCTTTACTTATTTACAATTGACTAATGGTGATGATGATGATGATAATATAAATGTGTTGTTACTATTATTATTATTATTAGTAGTAGTAGTAGTAGTAGTAGTAGTAGTAGTAGTAGTAGTAGTAGTAGTATAACTATTACAAATGCTTTTTATTTCAAAGAGGTCAAGATCACAGTTTGGCATTTAAAGCAATACATTGCGTGGGTTAAACAAACCCTAGTAAGATTCTATTATGGAGAATAATGTACTATTCATGTCGAAAGACATTGTTTATTATCAGGTACTTTTCAGTTGATTGAAAAGTCGTCATCTAGTGAAAGGGTTTTTATTTAGAGAGTAGAATCCGGCTTTGTTAATGGTCCCCTCCGTTGTGTCAGTTTGACAACAGATTTAGTCTCAAGAGCCGGGACAGTCGGAGAAGTGACTTCATTACCCATTAAGTGCAGTCATTTATTACTAGACATTGACCTAGCTGGATATAAGGCCGTGGCTAATCTACTTGTAACGAAATTATCTGCTGTATCTACTGCTTGCGTAGCTACTAGCGCTTTGTCCAAAAGAGCTCTTGAGAATGATGCTGCTCATTATGTTATTTATATAGCTGCCACATTGGTCAGTCTTTTGATGAGGTCACTTTTGCTCCTATTGTCAAAGATGTATTGATTATAGTGATCTTCTTGTTACTACTCATTCTCCCCATTCTAATCAGTGTGACAAAAGACGATCATTCATTGTCGACATTTCGTGTTTGTGTCAGAGAGCTGTTAGCTAAACCGAAGCCACACATTCACCAGTTTGTTATTTTATCAAAACTGTGATCCTTACCAGATACTGGAGACCAAATGAGATACTAGATGGCGACAAGTGGTCAGTGACGTATCAAACTGAATTCATATCGGCATAGACATCTAAGTCCAACCCATGAAACTCCCTTGCCTGGTCATTTAGGAGTCAGTAAGACTTATCACTAAATCTTAAGTAATTGGTATAGGTCGAAAATTGATGTTTCTAAATACTGTATATCTTGGCACATCTGTCAAATGGTAGGACACCCAATCAGATGAAACCTACGACTCACATGCAACCAATTAATGCATTTGCCGAATACGTAGCAGAATAATGGTCGATTGTGCTGGTCCTTTACCTAACACCGAGACAGATAACAAATACTTCTTGACCATATCGGTTGCATACACAAGATTTCCAGAGGCAATTCCATTGGGGATTATTAAAACTAAAACCATGGTAAAAGCTTAAAAAATACATTTTGTTTTACACTTTTGTTCTTTCATATCTATCAAATCTGATCAAGGATCAAATTTTATGCATGGAACTGTCCAACATGTTATGCGTGAATTACGCGTCCAGCATTTTGAAATCTTCTGTCTATCACCATGAAAGTTAAGGGACTTTGGAAAGATTTTATCAGACTTTGAACAATATAATTAAACCATATTGCTTTGACACAGGAAAATATTGGGGTGGGGTGTTTATTTACTATTATTTCCTGCTATGGAATCAGTTCAAAAGTCATTAGGTTTTTCGTCCTTGTGAACTAGGATTTGGACATACTGAAGTTATTTATAGAGAAAATACTTTCAACCTCAGATATTTAAATCAGTACATTCGAATTGACTTTGGTAGAACAATATTTATAAATTGAAATCACGCTTTCCGGTAAGATTTATTCCTGACTTTTAATTAAGAGTTATATTGTCCAAATATTCCGATTGCATTAACTACGTTGACCTAGATTTGATTCTTGTGTGTTACGTACGAGCCTATTGTCCATTATTGGACACATGACTGCTTATTTTCGGAAAATTTCAGGTAAGAACGGAACGGTCGTACGTTAATCGTCCAGAATCAACTTGAAATCAAGAGAATAAAAGGCTAGTTTTTTTCTTTGTTTATACCTTTATTATAGAAGGAAGGAACATAAAATACTAATTTCCAATAATAATATGCCTGAGAGAGAAATAGCATAACCGTTTTTTGATTTCTGATCAATCTGAAGTTTCTTCTAAGCAAATTACAAGCTATCTGATCAGCACAAATCCTTCTTAATGTCGAAAGTGGATTTAAGCATATCAGTTCTGCAAACATCGAGGGGGGTGGGGAGAGATGTCTCTCTATATTGGGTTCTGAAATAGAAATTGAGAACACGTATCCTGACGGCAACCTTTTCTTACTAGACATCACGAGAAACAACAAACCAAGACAAAGCCAAACAACATGAAATACATCATGTTGATTTTCGTATTAGGAGACAAGGGGTGACAAATCATCGGGAATTCCTATTTGCAGTTTTTTTTTTTTTTCAAACAGTTATTTATCAATTTATCAATAATGTCTTTGTTTTCTCTTTGTAACTTATGTATATAATGGTTGGAAACTATCCCTACCACACTCCCCCACACCCATCAACTCTTATCCCCCACCCCCTTCATCATCCAAAGATACAAAAACAAAACCAGTTAACCCAACAAACAAGCGATAGAATTCCCGAGATTGCGTCCTGCACTCGAAAACACAACATTTTCGTGTACATTATATCGTCTTCTCTCTCTATCATTATAACTATAGCACGAGTCATTTTAATATTCACAAGATACATTTTCATTATCTATACGAGTTTATTGTTTGAGTGAAATGTCACGTTTCCATTTGTATTAACAGCAGGTAATACCTATGCCATTTTTAAGGTTCACACTATTTTATAATACAAACTATGCAATAATTGTATAAGAACAACAGCTATGGGGTTTTCATATATATAAATTTTAAAGAAACGTGAAATGCAAGCCGCCATAGTTGACCCTTAAAGCAAGAGCGTATGTTTATTAGCTCCAGTAATAATACCACCAGTGAGGAATCCAGATCCTACGTTGATTGGAAAAACCCACCACATTCATGTGTAATTGGGAGTAACCTTCTAGTTTAATCATGATACACAACAATGCATGAACACATACCACTCACAGATACACACTAACACATACACATATATGTATGCGACGCGCCACGAGGAACTGAACCTTTTGGAATATTTTATGGATTTACATATTTAAAAAAGCATTGCTGAAGGTTCTCGTGTAAAAGCTGCAATAAATTTATTTCCACAGTCACTTTAAATCTACTTTGTTTTTCTTTGTTCTATTTAGGAAGTATATCTGACGTAATGTATTTTATTTAGACCATTATTTCCATATTTAGGACTTTTCATTTTGTGGTTTCATTTTTGTTCCTTCTCTTTGTCTTCCGTCCTCTCTCTCCCCAGCAGGATAAACATATCTTAAAATGTCTCAAGATTGTTGACTCCCTAGTATACATGTATGTAATAAATTAACCACACCACAAACAAAACAGTAAGCCGCAAGTATGAAGTTTTTAGGATTAATTTTTACTTGAATCCTGCAAATTGTCAGTGACTGAACTTACATGACCCGTTGTTATTCTATATTCTGTGTCACTCATATATAATTATGTCCCGATTATACTACAAGACAAACGGTATGCATTTAAAAGAAATATTGATTGTGCACACTAATACAAGTATTACGTAGCGATTTTAACTGTCATCACAATCATAATTGTATATTAAATTAATGGACTTATCAGGCACTGATTAATGTCGATTGCAATCAGAAGTTTAGTGATATTCGAAATTTGGGTGCAGCGTCTCTTAACAAAATAGAATGAAAATTTGTTTATACACTAAAATTCTCGTTTGAATTCAGCATTCAACAAAAGTAGAAACCAAAACTCTTTACTAGCAAACTCACAATCATTAAAATCTGTTGTTTAATAATGCCATTCTCTGAAATCTGTTTAACAGTTCTGTCAGATTTCTATAACATCATCTCAATTGCAACGTTCATCGGATAATTCCGCGCATGAAAACTTTCACTCATTAGACGAATTTCACAATCTGTATCTTTCTATGTACAATCTAAATTGTACATATTGATTGTCATTGAACGGAAAAACAAATCCATGTGAACCGAAGGTTGTTGTCTTAAAAATCTACTTTTTAGTAGATACAAGGAAACATTTGACTTGTGACAAAACAAAATGTTTCCACTTCACTCGTTAAATATTTCCTTATATCTAATCAGAAAATGTAGATATCCTATATTTATCTAATAGAAAACTAAGAGATCGATTTCTGAAAATAAACGATATCATTTACCTGTCTTTAACCGTTCTTTCGAAAATAAAACTTCAATTTATTATTACCCTTCGGAAATGCAGTTTATATTTGCAATTAAGTTTTCTTCACTTTTCCGCGGAAAGAAGATTTTTGGCCTAAAGCAATTTGTGTTTAACAACATCCACGCTTTTCGATATTGTGTACACATGAATTGCCAAGTGCAATTGTACTATTTTTAGAGTACATTTTATATAAAATGTACGGAAATGTAGTAATTGCATATTAAATCATTTTCGTTAACTAGAACGGAGTACCAATCAATGCTTTATGGTAAGTACTGGGATTTAAAATAAAAAATATATTTTTATGACAGTATTTGCTACATTTCTAATAAAGTAGAGACATGTTATTATTTTAAAGGTGTGCTGCTTTCAGTCAAACAAGATTTAAGATAGTGTGCTGACTTTCCGCTTCCACCTTGTCAGTTATATCAGAAAACACCTGCTAGCATAAAAATAAGTCAGTCAACTCTACTTCTCTCTTTTTCGTTTTGTTAATTACGGACAGATACAATTTGCTAGCGTGCAGAAAATCAACCAGCCAACTTGTTTTCATTTTCCTTTATTTCAATCAAATCAGATTACCTTTGTTATGTATTCTAAAGAGAAACATAATATATTTATCAGGCTAATGTGCTTTTCTTTCTAGCAAGATTAAGGATGTTTGTAGTCCTTAATTAAGTAAAATATTGGACGTTTGTCGATATATCTAATTTTAGATTTAGAATGTTGTTTTGACTTTATGGAGACTGTGTATGGACAATGTGTTCTTCTGGGAGCATGGAATTTTGAAACGAAAGTGGAAGACGTCAGATGGAGAAAATATTGATTCAATTAGTTTTGCCGTACAGTTACGTCAATTATTGTTGGAGTTGGCACATGATTGACCTCTTGCTGGTCATCTAGGAAGGGAGAAAACTATTGCAAAACTAGGAACAGCGTTTATTGGCCAGGAATGTTTGGCGACATTCAGAGACACTGTCAGACCTGTGGCATTTGTCAAAGGACAGCAAGAAAAACTGGGAGCGAGAAAGCTCCAATGATGTGTCCAACGGTAGTGCTTTTGTTAAGATTGTGATGGATATAGTTAGCTCACTACAGCTCACCAAGCACACCAAGGCCATGAATAAATATATATTATCCATTGGTGATGAAGCCACCCGGTATCGGAAAACATTTCCGTTGAAATACATTGATGCCAAAACAGTGGCCAACGTTTAATTGGCCTTTTTAGTAGTATTTATTTACTAAAGATTATCCTTACAGATCAAGGGACCAACTTCACAAGTACTTTTCTAAAACAACTCTACAACATGTTGTACATCAAGGGGATAATAACCTTTTCTTACAGGCCACAATCCATTAGTAATGTAGAAAAATTTAATGGCACGCTCAAAGCTGTCTTCAACCAACTGCGTTCTACTAAAGGTGAAGAGTTAGCTGTGATACTGCCGTAAGCAGAGTGTTACAAAGTAAGTTATATCATAGTACGATATAAATAAAACCAAAAGGGAATTTAGGCCTGGAGATGAGGTTCTGATATTGTTGCATTTCAGACGCATAAAAAATAAAAGCACAATGGAACGGCCCATATTTTGTCATCAGGAACGTGAATGACGTAAACCACGATGTGAAAACAGGTGGACGCAAAGGGATAGTCACTTATCACGTCAAAATCCAACGGTATTAAAATGGTGCAGTTACGTTTACAACCCTAGGTGGCAAAGATCGATTTCCCCTGTGATCTGGAAGAATCGTTCAAAGACATAAAACTTGGCATAAAGTCGACAGCACAGCACCACGCCAGCTAAAGCAATTATGTGAAGATTTCAATATTGTACTCACAACCAAGCCAGAAATGCTGACCAGCATTTTGGGTCTTTCTATTGGTTAAATTCAAGTTCCACTACGTAATTGTGATCAGGAGAAGTCAGCATTCATTACACTGTATGGCTTCTTTGAATTTGCCATTCGGTATGAAAAAAGATCCTGATACATTTTCCTGTTTGATGATCAACTTGACGGACGGAGTAGAGAATGTTGCGTCATAAGTTGATGACTTCATTGTACATAGTACGTCATGGGAGGAACATTTTATTCGCATGAGGGCGTTATTTGAGAAGCTAAAGCAGACGAAAATAACAGTGAAGCAAGTCAAGTGCTAACTCGCGGCAAATGAAGTATACCATCTGTGCCATATAGTTGGAAATGGCACCATCAAAGTGAGAGCCATGGTGGAATTTACATTAACAACGACGAAGAAGGTATGAAAAGCGTCTTGGGCATGACAGGTTACTGGTTCTTTCTCAGTGTTGTTAAAGAACCCCGCAACAATATCATGTGCTGAAGAATTGCGTTAAATCACCACCACTAACAACAACAACACTTCCTATGTATTAATTTTCATAACTTACAATTTCAAATGTATTTCTATTCAATTATGAAAAAGTACAATCTATGTCTTTATAATCAACTTTATTAATTTTTAATTCTTATTAAGTAAATCTGAAACATGAATATTTATTTATATATTTTTTCCATTTGATTATTTTAATTTCGCAGATGTTTTTCTTTTATTAAATATTCGGATGTTATACATGCTCTGCATTTTATTATCGTTCACAGTATCAGAGTTTTATATCAAATGCTTCCATTTTCATGACTTTCCATGAAATTCCTATAGACCATAATGTTACGTTTGTACGCACACACACACATACACACACGCGCGCGCACACACAAATGTATATATTGACTTTTTGACATTTAAACGTTTAAACATGCCCATTGTTAAGAATGCATTTATAGTGCAATGTTAAAATTTTGCATGACCCCACCCTCATTTAAAAGTAAACACTATCCTAGATTGGTTGTGGACCCAACATTTTATCCAGTATTCTAAGAGGGATGCTTAGTAGTTTTCCTTGAATAATGCAGATAAATATATTACCCATTTACACATTTAATTTATTAAACTCTACGAAATGTTCTGTTAATCTACCAGAACAAGGTATTTTAAGAGTCGTGGTACGTATCCATTTTTAATATATCACGGTACAATAATTTCCAATAGTGACGTTCCGACGACGATAATATATTATTATCAGTACTGTTAAATAAGGGCCTTCAAAATTCTTTTTAAGTCTGCTTTTAATAACTACGTAGACCCAATGTTTAATGCATTTGCTATTATCTTTCATCTAAAACAGCTTTAGTGAAATCAGAGGGAAAAAAAAGACTTTCGCAAGAAAGCTAGAGTGTTCGATTTGAAAAGCATTAAATGTGTTGAAGCTAAATAAGAAGCTCTCCAGAATTGTATTTGTTTATAACAAACTTGAGCCTACTTATAGAAAATAATAGTTAAGAAATAGAGATTTAATTTCAGGACATGTCAAGTAGATGTGTCGATTCTACTGGGAAGAAAGGAAATATATGATAAGTGAAAAACATAATGATCTTCATTGATAAAATAGAATATAAAAGCAAAATGAACACAAATGAAATATAAATAACTGTTTGATATACTAGATAGTATCTGATGCACAGTTCGATCAGGAAACATGGACACTGTGTTTTTAATACAATAAATTAGTTTGACTTTACATGTTTATGTATTAGACCAATAGCGGGGAAGTAATATTTACTAGATTAGCTATTAGAAAAGGATGTTTTAATGTAGCACATTGCAAAACAGCGACACTAGATGTTATTTAGTGTCTGAGTATGCAATAATAATATATATTAGATCCATCTAAAGATCATCTCTACAGAAGACAACAAATATAGCCTTTAAAAGTATAACCATTAATTAAAGTCCAACAACAATTAAAAATAAACAGTGAATTTTATATATGTGCCAATTTCGATGAGTAAGTAGAAACAAACTTATTAGACCAGTTAGAATAACAGAAAATGAAAGAGGCTGGCAAACAATTAGCTTAAACAATTTTTCTCAGGAGACAATTATCATTATTGTGGAATAACAGATTCATCAAGACTGATTTCATCTCTCATAAATATAAAAATAATAAACTCTTTAGAAGTGTTTCAATATTTTCACATTCTGAATTATTTTACAAGAGCGGAAAAGAGATTGCTACCTAAAATTTAACACTATAGATATATAATGCCAAATGATAGTTCTATCGTTAACCTTACTGACTACCAAAAACAACTAAAGGTTACTTTTGTTCTTTAATGTGATTTTGATAGTATTTTTTTTTTTTTGAGCCAATAACTCGAACAAGCATTGCCCAGGATTCATTTTATACAACTTGCATTATAGGTACGTTATCGACAATACAATCAGCAAAAATAGACACTAACGTGATTTTGTTTTCATTTTTAATCAACATATAAGGAATATGAACTGGTAGTTTACACATAAGGGGTCTGCAAAAAACACTAAGACGAAGGAAGGCTGCTGAAATGAAATTCACCTGTAAAGACAAAACGCATCATCATTCCATCAATGTAGGCTATATCAGTGAAAACTATATAGGACTAGACCATAAAAGCTGCAGAGTAAGAGACCGAGATCACTTAACTGGATAATATAGATGTCCAGCAACATGTACAATGTAATCTAAGTTATTAATATCCCAAATATATTCCACTGTTTATTCATAATTAGTTTGTTTACGATTTTCAAACCATTATCAAGACTGAAGACTGAATAAGAAACAATCCCAACAAGATACATGATATTATCAAATAATAATGAAACATATTTTTCGTTTAGTATGGATTTAATAATTAATATGTTTGAATCGCTAGGACAACTTGTTGAAATCTCAAGGATAACATAGCAACAGCAAAACATTTCGGTAAAATAGAGAGTGAAGTGGATGTTAAGTTCTCCAAGTTATCGAGAGTAGATATTTTTCATGCAAATCGCCAAATTCGATTAAACGATTCATGAAACTGAATTATCTTCAATTGAAATCGTTCCTTCAAAAATTACCCGATGAGTTTATGGCGCAGATGATTACGAATATCTGACTGATGTTATGAATGATTTCAGATTAAATTATCTTGGCTATCTTTACGACTACTACGGAATGAAACATACTTTGATGTTATGTGTTATTGTTTACAAATTCCTACTTCTGTGTGTATGTGTCTGTCTGTGTGTGTATGTGTGTGTGAATAATGAGAGACTAGTTCCAGTAGGTTATTTTAGTGCACCCATGACTAGCTCTCCATGCGAAGTTGAAAATAAGTAAGGTATAGTTAAAGTTTATAATAGATTATATTGCTTGTAATGACTGAGTCTAAAATTAGAGAATTTGTAAGTTTGATACTTAATAGAAGTGCTACAGGAAATTATGAGTATTATAAAGATGATAAAACAAGTGAGAGAATTGTGAACAGAGGGGGAAGCAAAGACTTTTTAGAGAACAGGTCTAGAGTTCTTCATACTGGAGATTACAAGATTATATATAATATGTACCTTTCTACCATCAAATTGTATAGTTAAACCTCGTGCCCACCAATACCCCATGAGAAATTTAAACAGGCGGGCGAAGAACTTAAAAGAAAATAAGATGTCTTTGAGAGATGACTTTAAAACCGGAGGAAACCCAGAAGTGGTTTTAGAAATAGTGACATATTTACGATACTCTTTTAAATATTATCCTTTGTCATCTAACAAAAACAAATTTGTAGTGTAATGCATGTTGAAATTGTTTTATATCTACTACGAAAGGAATAAAAGATACAAATAGCATAAAATAAAACGTTCAGTAACTATGTTATTATGTATTGTAAATAGACAGAAAAATAAATGATTCACTATGCCATGTTGCAATTGAATCTTCAATTAAGAATTAAATATAATGTGTCACACAGAGCAGTTATATTCGATCAAGTGCTCTAGTTAAAATCATGATTGGAACTTAACATATCTTTAAGACGCTGGTCAAACCATGATTTTGAAAAAGAATCTTTATTAAGCAAATGTATAATGTTGTCTTTGGAAAACAAATGGAAATTTTTAAAAAGCACTAATATAAAATATGTCCTGAACTAAATAAGTATTAATTTAAGCTTCAACATTATCTTTCATTTGCAAGAAGAACAATAAAAATATAATTATGTGATAATGATTAGTTAATAAAAGCAAGAATTAGCCAAACCAATTTTCATTGATTTCTTGTGTTAGAAGTAAGTATATGTTTTGCTAATGTATCATTGTCGCAACATATAGTCACAAAATATACAATATTATGATGAACAATGTTTCTTTAGCTTAATTAACAGTTTATTTCTATTATGTTTTTAACTGTTTCATCTATACTAACTGCATGGTACTACAATATCATCGTTAAAAATGTTTTCATTAAACTTGTTATCTTTTGCGTAAGCTATTATTATAAATCTAATATTTTTACAAAGATCTTTTATAACCAAATTATACTTTTATATTATTACCCATTAAGATATAGCCTACAACGCTCGTTTTGTAAAGTTGGTTGCTTATTTTATCGCATAATCTAAATTCGCACAATCGTCCATAAGAAGCAAGGTAATAATTTCCTGCAGTACATTCGAAAGTAATTCTAGTCAATTATCACATGTATCACCAGGATGAATTACAATTTTACATTATTGTAAGTATTATTGTATATAGGGGTTAGACAGATGATTACAATACAATCAAGAACTTTTGATATTCTGTTTCAATAAAATCTAAATGTGTCTGTTCAACATATGTAGTAGAAAATATAATCATATTATGAGGTTCTTTATGGTTTATATATGACTCTTTCAGGTGTCGCAGTGGCTACAAGAATGATGATTTTTAATAGTTGTTCTTAACATTTAACTGTGTAGAGAAAACTAAATCAACCTGTACTGCTTGTTGAATACGTACTGATTTATGTTATGTTTCAAACAATGTATTATCACACATGATCATTCAGTCCTACAATACACAATGGCGATCCAAATGCACATTGCTTACACTAATATTACAAATGTTTGCTTTTCAGTAGTTCATCACAGAAAATATTATTGTTCCTTGCAACGCTAAAGGTTTGATTTAACATATAGCCATGTGAATAAAAAATGTTAGACAACCCTCCCATAGTCATCATTATTGTTTCTATTGCTGAATTGTAATGTTTCACATGTTCAGTTTCTTTGTACTTTTACACATACTCAATATTTCTTTAAAGCTCATTCTTTGTGTGCCAAGTATTACATTAGTTAGTGCCATAGTAAGAGCTATATCAATACTATTTTCCCTCTCCTTTTATGATCATTAAAGAACGAAATTCCATGTCTATACCTATCGACTACATAATTAGCCAAACCCCAGAGGTAATCGTATAGTACTGGAAATAAATATTCTAATTCATAATCTTGGTTTGCACCACTTCGCATGCTTTTTCCAATTTAATCATAAATCAAAAATGCCAAGGAACAGCAAAAGATACAATGACCTGTTGGTGTCTGAAAATTTAATTCTATTCTAAATTTCTTGGAGAATTGCAGCTTAGTATATTTGTATGTGAAAATATGAACTTCTTTTTGGATGCCTTTAGGAGTGAAGTATTATTCATAAAAAAAACGCTCATATTTTCACATACAAATGTAGTAAACGTTTTAGTATATACTTAATTTGCCATTTTACCTAAAGCTGAATAATAAAACAAACACAACAAGAAACAAAGTAACTGCATTTATCCCAGTTTCAAAAGTTAATACAGAAACGTAGGTTCATCAATGTACAGTAACAATATTAATGCGCACATTGCACAGCCCAATGACCTTTGAACTTTATCGTGCGCTCAGTCATTCGCTTCAAAATTTATTCATGTTTTGGTCTATTTAAAATTTAAATGTAGAGTCATATTGGGAATTGATGCGCATTGAAACAACTTTTCCAGTTGTTCTGCATAGGAGTGATTGTGTGTTTCTATTCATTAACCTAAATTCTGCTTTCTTTTCTGTGCATAATGGACTGGATCTATTATCTGGGTCAATTCCTTATGATATACATGCGACTTGATGGACTGACCTTCATGCAGCTGCACCTGTAATTTTTTTTCTGTAATTTGATTGTTAGGATTCATAATGTGCGAAAAATAAGAAGTCGGAAAAGATGCAGGATTAAATATTGTTGCTAGAGGATATCGTTCATTTCATTTCGTGTGCAGGAAGGAGAATAAGATTTGTTTTGGAAATGGTTTTGAAATTACATTTTGAATAAATTCAAGATACAAAAAGGTATGTGTATTTATTGTCATTTTTATTACGAGCTTAAGACGACATCTGTTTATGCCTTGTTATTTGCATTCTCATTGTTGGGTGGACCCAAGCTATTAACATGATCTGTATCACTGCTATCGCTACTATAAACGCACACATTGTCTCAAGAAAGTATAACTAGGACAGTTGCAAAGCAGTTGTGGAGTAACAGCCCATTTCGCCAGTGGAAATAATACTTCTTAGTCCTCTTGGCTTATTGGCTCTGAGGCGCCTGGTGATCTGCCAAAAACCCGACTTCTTCAGTTGCATACCCATTTTTCAATTTAGTCTTTGGACTGACTTGTCCAATGTTACGTTTATGATAGAAAAAGTAGTAATGTTCAATCTCGTTCACCCCTATTTTTATTTAATCTTAACGTATATGGAAATATATGCAACAAACGTCATATAGATTTTGTATAGTATTTAAGTTTTGTGTTTGTCCTTATTTCATTCATGTAAACATTTGTTGTGGCGTTGTGCCTTGAGAAGACATTAATAGATTCTAAAAGCGTTTGGGCTGGTTTCACACCAGTGCTGCACTGTTGTTTGACAGTTTGTCTTTCATATCCATTATTTATGTGACTGATACTACCTTTTGTGATCCAGTTCTGTTGAAAAGATTGTTATTTGCAGTGTGCTAATATGTAGTTTGTATATATTGTTGTTACTCTATGGCAATAAACTAAGCAACAGAATGAAGTAAAACTAACAAGTTTTCTAGAATAATTAACAAAGATAAATATTGAGAATTCATGGAGAACTTACAGTATTATCAGATCCCAAATAACCCTAAATTGGTTTAACACAAGTCCAATTAAGTTCAACGTTCCGAATGAATTTCAGATCCTCGAATGTAATGGCCTGCTAACAGTGCTGTGTATCACAGCGGCATTGTCGAGAACTCTTTTCAATAAATTCACAATAGTCGAAGAATAATACTTTAGTCCAATAGCATTTTATAATTCCAATAAATAATCCACACAAATATCTCCTCTCAATCTATATCTAAACACAGCATTTGAAACATGTGCAGACTGATATTAAAACAGGAACATATGAAATACGAATTCGGAATAGGAATATTAATAATAGTAAGTTGAATTAATGAAACAATGTCAGAATCGTGCAGGATCTGTCCATAATGCACTGCCTCGTGATCGGTTCAACCATTGTCAACTTTATGATCTCTACTTTCTAATGGACCAAACATCTTGTTTAGTTCATCCACCGACAAATCTAGTATGTGAAAACTCTGACGTCTGCTACATGAATGTACATTGATTGTTTACAATAAAACGTAGTTCATAACACACGATACCATTTTGGGCACATTTTTCATGCAGTATGAGGCAGTGGAGTATGGACAAATGCTGCACAATTCTGATAATGTAAAGTTATAGAAGAAACAATATGAGCATGTAATAATACAATATCCTGAACAGGTTCTGATGTGTGCATTTGCCGCTACTGATGTCAAACTTTTCAGTTTGTCATTAATTAAACTTACTCTTTTGTATTTCCTCTGACAGACGTAGGTAACGACAAGTTTTAAACGTCACGGAAATGTTATTGTCATTCGAAAATATCATCACTACCTTGTGAAAGGATTATGTCCTCAATCAAGATAGTCACTACTGAGTTTTCTTTTTGCATCTCCGTTAATTGTTACATCTAACAATGTGAAATCACTACCTGATACAATTTAAAACATTTTGTAATATTCTAGGTCATACAATTTGTAAGTGTTATTCAGGGTTTATAGTACTTAGAGTGTGTTTAAGACAATACTGTTTTGGATTAAGGCTCTTAACAACCTGTGGTATTTTCTTCCTATTTGCGAATATCTTCTTTGCTCTTTTTATTATATAAGAATGATTTTAATGTGCCGTTAATATAATATTCATCTGTACTTTAGATGTTTATGTTTTAAAATTGAATATAAAGACCAGTTAGGTTTTGAAATAATATTGTTCTGTGTTCTCTACAAAACATCTTAGATTCAAAAAGACGTGATGTAGCATAGTCAAGTCCATGTAGAGTTGCTACTGTTTGTGGATTTTGGAAGCCAGAGAATATATGAAAATATTGTATAAATTTAATATTTCTTCTTCTTTATATCCAGAATAAGCATGTGGTTCTATTTTCGTACTAACAAGAATGACACCCTTTTGTATCATGATCATTTAAACTTCTATAAATATTAATAACTAAAACAGTCGTTAGTCAAAGGCCTGTGGTTATTATATTTAATGAGTGAAAATTTCTGATTTAACGATAAAACGCATTCAATCACTATTACGGTACTGTTCTCTACGTCACATTTAACTGTGTCTATTTCTAGTGTTATTGTTGTACTATATCATTAAACTTCGCCTTGATCGTTTCATCTTTTTATCTACTTCAGGTTCCATACCAACATTGTTAAGACGTTCACTTTATAATTTAATATGTATTGAAACTTTTCATATTTTATCAGATTATTCATCTATAAGAATTAGAAAGCCGTCTTCTCTCAAAATTTAAATTTTTATCACCAAAATCAGGAATAATTAAATCATATGGTGTGATATTTAATGGCACTATCACCCGCATTAGCCGTGCTTTTTTAGTCATGTAAGCTTCTGATGACTTGTTAAAAGTCACTCTTCCCTTCATTTTTAATTGTGAATCTCTATTTTTGATAGCGGTCAGTCTGTCTTCCAACTTAATTTACAGCTGATTCCTATTCCTCACCTTAGTTTGCAATGTCTTCATCATTATCTTTTTTGTCTTTTTATTATTTCTGCAACTGTTGAAGTTGTGATTGTAATATGTCATAATATGTTATAATTTTGTATAGACTTCTTTCATTAAATGAAATTTGGTTTAATATACTCATCATATTACTATTACCGATATAGTTAATCTACAACATTGTTACAAATATATTTCCTTTCTTTGAATCTTTGGAGGACATGCTAGGAGTCTCCGCAGTCTGTTCTTTTAAGTCGCGTAAAACAATATGTAAGGTCTACTCCAGCAGCCACAACTACAACATCTATATATCAAGTGAGACAAAACCTTGTAGGCTATTTTAGCACCACGTACGTTTTGCTTCTGATGTAGTACAATCAGTTCTATTGGTAGCCTTTTCTGTTTTGGCTTTTCAAAACTTGTATGGACGATTAACAATTTATTTCCCAAGATCAAGTCTACAAGGAAGTTCTTTTATCATTGACCTTCGTTTTACTTTCACTATAATTGACATTAACGTTTGCCTAAAGAGGTATTCAAGTTATTTCAAGTTACCTTTACTTGCAAGTTATCTTCAAGTTATTTTCACATTACCTTCAAGTTATTTTCAATGTGCCTTTATATTTATTTTCACGTTACAAATATCTTAAATTGTAAATTTATTGACTTTCTTACCAAATTACCATCTCGTTTTTTTATAAATTTCTGTTTCCTCGCGTTCCCAGTTTCCAACAAATGCGATTGACAGCATAAAACATGCGTTGCCACCAGCTATAGTACATAAATCCCTTACACCAACAGTTTAACATTTGTTTATTCATAATTTAAAGAAGAGATTAAGCGTAATTTTATTTTAATTAAAGATAAGCATAAGTTACATAAAACTCTTATTAAAATTATACATAAAACAATGCATCGCAAAGAAATTAGTAATCCTGGTATTCTGTACTAGCCCTGAATCGTAAACCTTAAAGGTATAAAAAGCGGAAGTAGGTTTTTGGAATTATTATTATGTTGGAAATGAGAATTAAAACAATGATATAATTCAGAAGATAAAAGTAAACAAATGACAATCAATACAGTTGAAGATACTAAATTTAAGCAATATATTATATATAATATTGCTGCAACAGAATTGTATGAACATTTATTTGATATCACAGAAGTGCAGGAGAATTGAACGAGAGGATATATTGATTTTAAGAATCAAATTGAAAACCTAACATAGAAAGATCTCTTGATTAGAAAAATAAATAGTCATAAATTGTTTACTGATGAAGAAGATAATTCATGGTATGTGCATGTGTGCGTGTGTTATCGAGGCTGTAAAGTCAACAATATTAGCAATAAAACCTAAATTTACTTAAATATGGACTTTATAAAGAAACAAATGGAAGATATTGCTGCAGAGAACAATCCAGCTGACAAAACTTAATTAAATGAAATATTATCAAGCCACGAAAGTAGAAAAACACAAATAGTTTACCATTTAACGTATATAGAGAATATCAATAACATCGAGTCAAACATAAAAGAAACATTAACATTAGCTAAAAAGTTACAAAAAATGTTTAAAAGAGAAGGGTGTAACAATTGATGCTATTTTTTTGCTACCATTGGTGTTAAAGGAATAATTCTTGGCTTAACGATATGAAATTTCGTAATAGGTTTAACAGTATTAACGGTAGCAACTGTGAAAGCAACGTTGTCAGCAGTTGTAGCGATAGTTGCCTCATTGATAAATTCAAGAAATTCATATGTTGATAAATATTTAACCTTGCTAAAAACAATATCGTTCACCATCATGGCTTAGTATATTTGGTAGTGTAATAATTTGGCTTTTATCATCGGCAGGAAAAATATTTATGTAATATCTGGTAATACCGCTTTGTTAATTCTCGCATTATCCTCTTATCAGCAGTTGTATTGAAAGTTTTATTTATTGTAACAAAAGAGTAAATTACTAGCTAGTTACTCTATCACAACAGGTAAAATGCGTCAGGTCCTGGAGGAAGAGATATAATAACAGACGTGAGTTAATTGTTTCGTGATCTGTATAGATTTTGCTATCAGGTATATTATTTGTTGGTACTGTAGACTGGTTAACATCTTGTGTATTAACATTATAATCTTATCCTTTAATTGTTGACGAATTCTCACAGACATTTTATCAGCGTTTGCTGTTTATTTTTTATCGCGTCAGAATTTATAGTGGAATTAAGTGCTAATTGAAATGAATCTGATGCATTTTTTAAAAACATTATCATAAATTACTACGTTACCAGTTTTCATACCAATATCACTGAGTACCAAAAGGACAAAGAAGTAAAACAAAAGTCCTTACTTTTAGTCGAACGTTTGACCTTGAAGCTTATTGAACAAATTGTTTTGTCACGTTTCCATCTGTATCGTAACCTTCTTCAA
>JAECUM010042998.1:0-28121 GCA_016617855.1 Megalonaias nervosa
TTTACTGTATAAAAAGGCTTGGCAACTGTTTTTTTGTGTGCTAATTTACTGTCATCCTCAGCTTTCAGTTAAGCCTGCTTGACTTCATTATCCGGTAATTTTCAGTAGTCAGCTTAGCATTGCTTATTTTTTTGCATTCAGAAATTGTTTTCATTCCTTGTAGCAACACCTAAAGGGGACTTCTCACTGTTGTCATATTATAGTCTGACTATACATCCCCGTTTGTTTGTACCCCCCTACCAATTTCAATAATGAAAATGTTTAATGTGATAAAAAATGCACAGAACTAAGTCAATTGAATCATTGATTTATAATTTCTAACCCGACTGAGACCAGAATGGCACTAATACTGGCATCCCCTTGCACCTTTCATGCTTAACGGACTTACCATACTAACACGGCGCCATATTGTGTACACTATGGGCTAGTTTATTTCCATCAGACAACATAATGGCATTATTCATCCTATTCGGTAACTGCCGGATAATTCCGTAAATTTCCATAACGTTGAGAGTTTGGAATTATATCCCTTTGCACACATTAATATATTAATTAAACCGCTTGCTAAATCCACGTGAAAGGCAAATTTGTTGTTGTCATTCTTTTCCTTTGCTTGATTCGGCATTGTAAATATCAGAAGCAGACGACATGTATGTACATCTGTAGTCGTGCACACACCCCTTTGCTGAAAATGGACTTATCCAGGAACTGAAAATGGATCTCGAGCATGTCCGGCTATTATATTCAAAACTTCCTTTAAGCATGAGACGCGCAGACGATGAGAGTGTTAGGGTCATTTTACTCACAGTCAGGTTAGAAAATATAAATCAATGAATGAATTGACTAAGTTCCTTGCACTTTTTATCATATTAAAGGTTTCCATTATTGAAATCGATGGGGGGTACGGGTGGATATAGTCGGACTATAGTTTAGTCTTACTCAACCCATTACCTTGTTATTACATTTAGTTGCTTAGAAGTTTTTGAAGAAATCTTCTTTTCAGCATTCTTTTAGAGCAGTGTCTAAGCAGGGTGTGGGTAGCTGTGGTCACAGAAGACCTCCAGGGACACATACCTCACTTGACTTGTGCAGGCTGAAAGAGGGCAGATTGTTGTTCCTTTTGCAGCTTTTAGTTGGACAAGGTCTGAAATCTCACTGACCATAGACATACTTATAAAGGGAGGAAGAAAGGTCCTTCCTCATCGTCCTCAGAATTTTCAGGGTTTTCGTGTCTCTTCAGAGTCACTTACGATGGCAGCGAGTGCATCACCCCCCCATTGTGCATGTGTGTGTGTGGGGTGGGTGGGGGCAGTACCCTCTGCTCATCCACAGCTCAGTGCATGCTGAAAGTGAGTTGTGCCCCCCCGTAAGGGGTGAGACGCACCCTTTTTGTGAACTGGGTCCTATGTTAGCAATGGGATCGAGCCACCCAGTAAAGGGAGATTTTTGATTTAAGTCTATCAGATGTAGGGAAGATATGAGTCACATGACAGTCTTTGACTGGTGACCAGTCACTCGGCATCTGGCACTGTTGACTGGTAACCAGCTACAAATCACTGGCACTTGTCATCGGGCACCAGGCATCAGGTGCCAGTCAGTGGTCATTGGAGCCCCTGTGATACAGGGATAGGAATGATCTTGAGACCCACCTCTTTCCTAGCTGCTGTTTCATCCAGTGGGTGAATCAGATTACAGATAACAGATTATTTTTAAGTAATTCTTTCTTAGTTTTGTAATTAGAAAGTTTTGGGTTTCATTGATCTAAGGTTTGGTGTGCTGCCAGTTTCACTTCATTTAAAATTATTTCTTATGTATTTTTGGATAAGAGTTAACAGAAACATTATATATCATTTTGGCTGTAGGTAATTTTGGAAAAGATAGGATGCGTAAAGTATCGTTGTCTCTAGAATTTCACTAGTTTGCCTATCTAGTATTATTTTACATGCTCAATTTTGCAGTCAAAATATTTTCGTGATATGTGTATTAACATCAGATGTATTTCCACATATGATATTTCGGTAGTAAAAATGCAGCTGAATAAAGCTGTTGTAAAAGGTGATATGGTACCATTTTGGAATAAAGTACTTTATTTTTCTTAATAGCCAAGGATGAGAATTTGTTTTCTTTGTAATCAGATTTATATCACAGACCAAAGTAAATTATTGTCAACAAGAATACCATAAAGTTTGTAGTTGGAAACTACATTCAGTTTTTCATTATTATAGAAAAGGCTCAAGTCATCTGTCTTTAAATTTGCTCTTTTTTGTTGTGTTATTATTAATGAAACCTTTGCTTTATCTGTGTAAACAATCATGCAGCTGCCCTTGCACCACATTTGAAACCTATTTTAACGCCATTTGAAAAGAGATTTGCAGCTATGTTCATCAGAGAAGTCAGTATCATCAGCATATAGATCACTTGATGATTCTGTATTTCCAATCAGTTGGGGACGATTGTTGATGAAAATAACAAATGCAAGGGATCAAAGTATGGATCCTTGTTGCACACCACATTTTATTCTTTTAATTTCAGATACATGTTTGTTTAAAGTCGCTGTTTGAAATCTGTCATTCAGGTAGAAAGTACACCATTTGTGAGCTGTATCACCACGTTTGTAGTTTTTTAATTTTTTCTTGAAGTTCATGATCTACAGGATCAAATACTTTGTGAAAATCAACTGTAACACTCCCAACTAACTTTCTATAGGCCAACAGCCATGTGTAAACCATTTATATTACTTTCATGGGAGTGATTTTGCCTAAAACCAGATTGGTTATCATGGATAAGTTTGTGGTCATTAAGGGAAGTCAGATTCTCCAAATTCTGTATAATCTTTACTACTTGAAGCTTTCAAGTAGTCTCATGTTTCAATATCATCCAATGCTTCCGGTGTAATCCAGCCTGGTCAATGATCATGTTTTATCTGATGTATTTTTAATGTTTTTTAATGAATTTAAAAGCCTCTAAGCGACTACTTTAGGAAAACTGCTCAGCAGAATTTGAATGAATATTACAGAAAGCATTCTGCTATAAATTTATTTAAATATTTAAATATGCCAAACCATCATTAATAGATAATAAAAAAGTACTTCTCAGAGACGATTCATCAGGAATCAGGATGTTTAACCGAATACATTCTGGTAATAAGAGCTTTCAGATTTATGCAGCCAATGCTGATATGCCTTCAAATATTGCTGTTATTGTTAAAAATAAAAAATCATATAAATGACTTCATAAAGAATCACGAACAGAATTTGATGCAGTTTTGAAAAAAGCATTCTGACATGAAGGGTTTCTAAGTTTATTCAGGTAAAACCCATTGTAACGCAATGCTCGGGGTGCAAAGAATAACATCGTGATATAAGCAGGATTGCGTTAACAAATTTTTCGGAAAAACTTCCCCATGGAAATTGTGCATTGAAATTTCAATCATCCAACTAATCCCGATTCCTTTGAAATTGCTTTTGCATAAGGCTATTAGGCATTTGTTGGGCAGGTGAGTGATCTGAAGCCAACTTAGGTCTCTTACTGGAATTATTAGTTCTCTCTGATATTTCAAATAAAAAGGCAAGAAGAGGACAAATATTTTTTAAAATTTTTATTTTACTTGTAATCTGAGTCTCCAATCTTGCTGTAATTGAGAATTTCAGTTGCAAGTTTGTAATAGATAAACATTTTTGTGATTGGGCATGGGTCTGAAAACATGGCCATAGATAAGGCAGAGAAAATTCCCCCCCCCCACATGACATATTTCATTTCTGACATATGTGAGAGGATCATCTTTTTCTTTCTGTGATAGATTAATACAGAGAATTGACTACAGTGTATCCTGTCTAATAAATCAGATTCAGCTGCAAATTGCACAGTGCTATCATATTTGGGTCCATGTTAGGAGTAATCAATAGAACAAGCATACACTGTATTACTTGTGTCAGAATAAACAGTCATCATAATACAAGATTATACAATCTTTGACATTTAATGTGTCAAAATAAACAGGCATCATAATACAGGATTATATAATCCTTGACATTTAAAGTGTCAGAATAAACAGTCATCATAATACAGGATTATATAATCCTTGACATTTAATGTGTCAAAATAAACAGTCATCATAATACAGGATTATATAATCTTTGACATTTAATGTGTCAGAATAAACAGTCATCATAATACAGGATTATATAATCCTTGACATTTAATGTGTCAAAATAAACAGTCATCATAATACAGGATTATACACTGTACTAATGCATCAAAATAAGCACACATAGAACTATTAATAGTCAATGAAATTTCAAAGTTTACTTGCACTACTGCTGCATTTATGCAAGGTTAACAGGTTATCCTTTCATGCACCGTAAGTCTTAGAACCAACTAAATTTAACATGACTAACGATACATGGATCTCTTGTGATACTAATTATAGCCGACTGGTTTCAAGTACTGCAAGGTCAAGAATTATTAATTGCTCCTTGTTATCATACCTTACCTTGAAAAATCACATGAAGCAAAAGACCTTTAGTAGATGATATTAACTTCAGTCATTGCACTTTTGACATTTTCATAGATTATTTTAGAGTATCTGCTATTTGTATAACAAAGTTCAGTGACTCTTTTGTCTGATGGGATAAAGCACACAACCCCTTTCCTCTGACAATGTCACTAGAAAAGGCTCTTGTAAAATACAAAGTACTAAGATTATTAATAGTTCTAATCATAATGATGGAACAGTTTACAGGAGGGCAATAATAAACTACAAATTAAGTCATGTATGATAGACTAAATTGGGCAAAACAGAATTTTTCTAACAACTTACATGTAATGAATTTGAAGTGAATGTGATATTAGGATAAATGCCAGTTGTTGCAAATCATTGTTCTACATTGACAAAATGTTTGAATGTTCAGTGATGTCTAGAATTACAAATGTTAGATAAATACAGTTGAATTTGTGATCTAAATCCAGAACTGGATTACAACAAATGAAAGAATTTTTTAAATTAGTGAATCCATTTTTAAAGTTTTTATTTTAATGCAAAATCGAAATTTTTCTGTATTATGTAAAAAAGCAGCAGGCAACATAACAAATGTTTGTGATAAAATAGAAAAGGCTTAAAAAGGTATATTTTCACTTTATCTCGACCTATTTTGCATACAACTAATTTCAGTTTCTTTTTACAGTTCCTAGTCATGGTTGGAAAACAATGGATTCGAAGAGAATCAAAATGCACATGTCCTGTTGGTTTTGTTAATTACATGTATATGGTCTAATGAGGAAGAACTTGATTCTGAAGCATTGTCAGTCGATCATTGAATTGAAACACTGCCATTGGCTCCATATAGAGAAGGAATAACGTCTCAGCATTACCATTTAATTTGCAGAATGTGTTATTACAGTGTGCCGATTGTCCATCATCAAGTGTGTTTTGCTGCTGCTGCTGCTGGAAAAGTTGCCACTGTTCCATACCAAATCAATGATTCTAGTACAAATGAATCACAATGTTGTTGTTTTGCATCAGGCTGGGAGATAATTGCTTACTAAAGTGTGTATACTGTGTGTAATTGGGTCAAATAGGATAATTATAAAGAATTTGCTGTTCTATTACTGGTTTCTAATTTTCAACAAAATCAAAATTTGGTGATATTTCCCTGTGAAGTCATTTCTTGTCTGCTAGAAGAATATAAATGCAGCCAAACACGGAAAGTGTATTAACCGTGCATGAAGATTTTATTTTGTGTATGAGAAACCAATAATCTGCCTGAAAAATCGTGTTTCAGTTAGTTTGAGCAAGCACAGAAATGCATTTATACTTTGAGCAAAATATCTCTACTAGGACGGAGTGTACTATACATTCCTTGTCATGGATGGGCAAGGTGCCTGATAATTTGCCAGAGGATAACAGCACAGGATGGAAGTTGAATAGGAATCAGTACTACAGTGAAGGATGGCTAGCAAGTGGCAACGCAAAAGGAATTGTTGGTGTCACATTCACTACAAGTCATTGTCTGAAGTACGACCCACCAAACAGATCCAACTTCAACTTACGGGGACATAGAACAGAGGTATGTGACTGCTTTAAAACTGAACTTTGGTTTACTGTTGCATGACAAAAATACTAGCTTACCATATGGCCCTGTTTTCTTTTTGATCTTTTTCTGTTGTGTTTATCACTATCATGAATTGTCAGTAATTTTACATAGATTAACATAATTATTTGATGATAAGCCCATCTTGGGTTTTTACAGGATGTTTGTTTTCAGTGTTCAAGCCAGAAATGGGAAAAGTCAGGTCCAGAGACCCATACAAGGTCAGAAAGAGAACGGAGAAAGTACGGTCCAGAGACCCATACAAGGTCAAAAAGAGAATGGAAAAAGTAGGGTCCAAGGACCCATACAAGGTCAGAAAGTGAATGGAAAAAGTATTGCCCAGAGACCCCTACAAGGTCAAAAAGTGGGGTCATTTTGATAAAAATTGGTTGCCAACATTATTACCAGTTTTTTGTTTATTCAAGAAAAGTCAAACTCATTTTATTGTCATCCTCCTCTACAACAGGGCTTGTACCCGGAATTTATTTTGTCATGCTCAAGGAACCATCCCCCTTCTGAGCTGTATTTTCAACAATTGACTCAATATTTTTTCTTTCCTGTATGCTGCTTTAGAAATAAATGCAGCTGTGTTTTTGTTCAAGATTTTATCTTGACATTTTCTGTCTATGATCACTGACCATGCACTTTTGGTAGGTGCCTAAACCAGTCAAAATCAGTAAATATTTCTGTCAGCCAGGAAATAAATGCAACAGTGTTTTTGTTGAAGATTTTATCATCTGTACAATTTCTATCAAAGATGATTGACCATCTGCTCCTGTTGGTGCTGAAACTAATCAAAAAAAGTAAATATTTCTATCAGCCAATGAAAATTCTTTGTTAAGGAGATACTGTATTCAGTAAGCCAGCTTGGGTGCAGTCTGAAGTAAAACATGATTGTGTATCTTTATTTTCCATAGAGGAAACTTTCTTGTGCCAGAGGTTAGGAAAAGGGGTGCATTGGATAGTGGCATAGTCTAAATTGAATGCTGGTGTCTGCTAGTAACTGCTCCACTTACTGTTTGGTAATAACTGCTCCACTTTCTGTTTTGAAAAATGTATTATTCTGGCCCCTGTAGGCTTTTTATAGGAGTAATACTGTAACAGTTTACACCTTTACAGCAGTTATGTTTATATAATGCACACTAAACTACAAACAGCGTAGACCCAGATCTGAGGTCTCCGAATGTGCTAGCCTAACAAGATCAGCATTTGCCTTGTATCATTAGTACAATTGACAGGCACTGACTGCCTTGTATCATAAATAGAACTGACAGGCTCGGACTGCCTTGTATCATAAATAGAATTGACAGGCACTGACTGCCTTGTATCATAAATAGAATTGACAGGCATTGACCCAAATATGTGGTCTCTAAATGTGCTAGCCAAGCAAGATCAGTACTTGCTTTGAATCCTAAGTAGAATTGATTGGCATAGACCCAGATCTGCCAGTAAATTTTTTGAGGGTAAATCAGGGTCTGTGTCTATACTGCTTGCAGTTGGATGCATGTTATACAGGAAAATACAATGTTATCTTGACAAGATTTTGTGTACATCACTCCCTCATTATAATGCTGTCCATGGGGAGCCATGGGGTATATTGCTTTACAGTTAAACTGCCTTGTAATGAAATAGATTAAACATAATGTTTGTATTATAATAAAGGACATAGTAAGAGAGTGCTAATGATATTTTATAATAAATTCTTATAAATAATAAAGCCAGGCGCTGAATTTCCTTAGTTGTTATTGCCCCTGAGGTTGTAATAATTTTGTTAGGAAAAATGAACTCCTTTGATTTTTTGAATGTCAAGGCCTTTGGCTAATCTTAGCATGTTATCATGTGTTATAGCTGCAGTAACATATCCATGATGTGTGTGTGTGTGTGTGTGTGTGTGTGTGTGTGTGTGTGTGTGTGTGTGTGTGTGTGTGTGTGTGTGTGTGTGTGTGTGTGTGTGTGTGTACATGCGCGCGTGCATGTTTTTTTAATTTTTAACATAGCTTTAACAATGTTAGTCATATCGCTATGATCTCTGCAGTTTGGCATTATTGTTATGTCTAGCACTGAAGCATCATGCCAGAGACATGTTGTATCATGTCCCACCCAGTCACTTTGTCATGACACCAGGCCGACCAGTCCTAAAACTAACCTCTTAATGCTGAGTGCCAAGTGAGGCAGCTGATAGTACCATTTTTATAAGTCTTGCTATGACTCGGCCGGGGTTCGAACCAATGACCTCCTGCATCTGAGGCTGATGCTCTAACTACTTAGACCACCAGAGCGGTCTCCATAATTAATAAATTTCTCCAGACACTTCTGTTTCATCCCCATTGAGGACAATGGAAAACTTTTGAAATAGCAAGAATTCTATTCTAACCTGGCATTTTGATTACAGACTGGTAGCCTGCATTACATGATCTATTCTAAGATGTGTCATTGTGGGATTCATGATCATTTTTAAGAATCACAGCCAAAAATTAACTGAATGTATGAAACTCTTGCATTAATCATGCATTATATTTTCAAGACACCTAACTTGATTTTTGCTTTAAATTCAAGCTGTATTCAGAAAAAAAATCATTATTTTTTTTTCGAAATGGAATGGATTTCTCCTCTACATTGTCAGTTCTTGAATGGATCCTGCATTGTACAAGCACTGCTGTTCACTAGCCAGTACTAGTGACCATGTTGTCAACTAGATTGGAGACTTGCATCCAGATAGGAAAAACGAATTTTTAATTTTTGATGCAAGCAACAGGCTCATGAACTCCAGATTAATATAGTAATAAAGAATTTTTTATTTTCCAGTCACATTCGTTGCTGTTTTGTGGTAAATTTTTCTATTAGTCCTGGCTGCCGGTTGAGTGCACATGCACTTCACTATTTTGGTTAGTGATAAATTCACATGAAAAAGGAGCACAGTAAATATTAATTTTGTTTACTCAGTACAGTTAGGAAAGTTATTTTTCTGCATTTTTCTTTGTCGGCGGTTGGTAGAATATCCCCAAGTTCTCTAAACCCACCCCTGTTTTTTGAAATTTTTTTTTTTACAGAATATACCAAACAGTTGCAAGGATGACTGTTAAATATCACAATTACTTATAATCTGACGAAGAATTTAAAAAATGAGACAAAAATTACTTGCAGTGAAAATATACATATGCATGATGAGATAAATTGGTAATAACTTTCTGAAGTTTAGATTTAACAGAAGTAACAGGAAAGCAGCATGTGTAATTCTCTTAATGTAATGCTAGTGGTGCAATGCAGAGTTGTTGTTCCTGAATTGAAAAGGCCCAGAGGTCTCTGGGGTATATCCCAATGGAGGTAATTTGGAAATTGCCTGTTGCATGTTGCTTTTACAACTTTCATAGATTCATGCACCTATTAAAGTGGCTAGTGAATAAGTGAACTGGTGCCTGAACTTGCCATTTGCACTAATTGATGAACACAGTCTAGTCTTAACTGCTAGTTCTTTATGAGACATTAGTGAAGTGTATAAAACAGTAGTGAACAATTTCCTCTGCTTTATAGTGCTTGGTGGATCAGTCTCAAGTGATATTTGTGTAGAAGTTTAACTAGACCTAACAGAGTAGACTTAGGTCTGCCTGCCCACAATGTGACTTCAGATCAGAGTCTGCTCATGTAGAAGTTATAGTAGAACTGACAGTGTAGACCTTGGTCTGCCAGCCCACAGTGTGACTATAGATCTGTCTGCTCATGTAGAAGTTTAAGTAGAACAGTGTAGACCTTGGTCTTTAATCCCAGAATATGACTACAGATCAGAGCCTGTGCATGTTGAAGTTTAAGTAGAACAGTGTAGACCTTTGTCTGCCAGCCCAAAATGTGACTATGGATCAGAGTTTGCAGGCAATATTTGTAGTTGGTTGCTCATTTATACAGCAGGTCTGTCAGTCATAAAACTTTACTCAAAATTCTGAGTAATAAATGTTACTTCAGACTTGGACATTTTACTCCAAATTGACCATTTCAGCCTTTTTAGTGGCTGTTTACTCCAAATTGACCATTCCAGCCTTTTTAGTGGCTGTTTACTCCAGATTGACCATTCCAGCCTTTTTAGTGGCTGTTTACTCCAAATTGACCATTCCAGCCTTTTTAGTGGCTGTTTACTCCAAATTGACCATTCCAGCCTTTTTAGTGGCTGTTTACTCCAAATTGACCATTCCAGCCTTTTTAGTGGCTGTTTACTCCAAATTGACCATTCCAGCCTTTTTAGTGGCTGTAGAGTAAGGTTTTATGATGTTGTGGCTATGAAGTACACTAGTACAGTCACTGCCATCAGTATGTGTATCATGCATTGTGCCAATGATGTGTTGATACAACAAGAGAGGAACAGTTATGCAGGAGATGACTTACATATGCAGACAAAACAGTAATACATGTATTTGCAACTATAGATAGCTGCTTGCTTTTTGTTTTCTACAAGACTTTGATCATGTGGTTATGTGGTACTAAACATATTTGTTATGTCCTGCTGAGCATATTACTTATATATTGTTGAGCACATTGGTTATGTCATGCTTAGTACATTGGTTATATCTTGCTGAGCACAATTGGCTGTGTCTTGCTGAGCACATTGGTTATGTCATGCTGAGCATGTTGGTTATATTTTGCTGAGCATTGGTTATATCTTGCTGAGTACTTTAGTTATGTCTTGCATTGCACATTGGTTATGTCATGCTGAGAATGTTGGTTATGTCTCACTGAGTACATTGGTTATGTCTTGCTCAGCACATACATTGGTTATGTCTTGCTGAGCTCATTGGTTATGCCCTGCTGAGCATATTGCTTGTGTCTTGCAGAGCACATTGGTTATGTCATGCTGAAGACATCTCTTATTGGATATGAATGTTTACTGACATATTGAGCAGTCATGTTCTTATTAATTTCAAGAGAGTTGAGCAACAAAAATCAATTGAATATGTATTGAATACACTTAAGGGAAGGGATATATTTCATAAATTAAAAGTCAACAATTACATGTTATGGAGAAACAGAGTAAAATAGTGATTCAAAAGGCAAGAAAAACTTACTGTTCCACTGAAATATCAGATAGTAATATGAAAAAGAGCTTTGGAAATCTCCTCAAAACTTTCAATGACTTGAACAGCAAAGGCCATTTAGATATAATCATGATGCACATGGTGACATTCGTCAGGAACCTCTTGAAATTGCAAATGCATTCAGTGATTAGTTTGTGAACATCAGTAACCTGTGGATCTCACAGCACATTGAAGATTTTCCAGGATAAATTTAATATTTCCTTAAGACTTTGCAAAGAAAAGTCCTTCAAAATACCTCAAATAAGTCTAGAATTTATGAATTAGATAAAGTTAATGTCAGAACAGCTGTGGTGAAGATGATATAAGTGCTGAATTCCTAAAACTCTCAAGTGATTGCACCTTCATTTATGTACATCATTAATCTTAGTATTTCCACAGGTATTTTTCCAAACAGGTTAAACCAGGCAAAAGTAACTCTGATACAAAAGAAGCGAGATTTTTCTGATATGAATAACTATAGACCTATATCAGGTTTATCATTATTTTTAAAGATATTAGAAAGATATGATTGTAATGAATTTAGAAAAATACCTGTGATCTTTGAATTTATTATATTCACTACAATTGGGCTTTCATGAAGGACATTCATGCCAGACTACACGAACTAGAATGGTGGATGATAAGCAATAGATCAGTTTAACATGGTAGATACCATACAGTGTTTCTTGACCTTAGAAAGGCTTTTGACCTCCTCCTGGAAAACCTCAGCAAATATTGAGTTAAGAACGAAAGTTTAACTTGGTTTCAATGCCATCTTGAAGGCAGAAAAAAAAAACAAGGGATATAGAACAGTCTGAAAATGCAAAACTACTTGGCATCATGATTAACAATATCTTTTGCTGGAAGATGCAAGTTGATAAGGTACTTAAAAGGTTAGTCGCTGCTTTATCTCTTGAGCAGAATAAAATCTCTCCTCCCTCAAGAATAGAGAAAGATAATTTACAGTGCTGGTGTCATGTCACATTGAGAATATTGCTGTTCTGGCCAGGGAAATGTGATACAGAAAATCAAAAGAGAAAAGGAAAGACTATTGAAATTTCAAAAAAAGCAGATAGAGTTATTCTTGATGCCAGATTTAGATTCACCATCAACAAATCTTTTTAAAACCCATAAGCGGTTTCCATTTCAACAGAGAACTTGAAAGGGTTTTATTAGTGGATTATCCTTACATGGGTTGGCTCCAGATTATCTTAATTGCAACTTGAAATTTGTCGAAAATGTACATATTTTTGAACTTAGATCCATCTCAAACAACAAGTTATATTTACCTAAACTTCAGAGTTTTATAAGAAGAGTTTTGATTTTACTGGAGCCAAACTATGGAATTCATTTCTGCCCAAAATAAGGTCATTTGTCTCGTCTAAGGCTTTAAGAGGCTTGTTAGTCAGCATCGAAAGAAACAAACATTTGTATGATTTTGTGTAATTCATTACTACTATTTAAAACAACGTTATTTTCATCTGTTGACTCTTAATGTTTTATACAGGTTCACTACTAATCTTTGTATGAATCCTGTATGTACTCATCTTTGTATGAATCCTGTATGTACTCATCTTTGTATGAATCCTGTATGTACTCATCTTTGTATGAATCCTGTATGTACTCATCTTTGTATGAATCCTGTATGTACTCATCTTTAAAGTTCTGTGCATATTTTATTGTAACAGTAGATCAATTATTTAGTTTTTTTAATATCATTGTTGTCTAAAGACACCACAACTTGTAAAAAAATTGTACAATATGTACATGTAATTGTGGAAGGCCTAATAAACGATTGGCCAGGTGAATAGTAATTAACTTTTATTTATTACTATTATATAGAGGTAACCAACGCAGTGGCCTGGACTTCGCATGTATGGAGCCCATGACAAATGGATTATGAATCCAATTAACTGCAACTAGATATGGAAGTCACTTCAGCTATCTGAACTTTTAAAATAAATTTCTCCATAGATTAATGCTTCATTTCTATTCACTGTTGTCGATTTTTTAATGAGTGTGTACAGGTTAACCTTTGTAGACACTCCAAAATCTCATCCCCTTTTCATAATTTCACTTTCTTTCATTTTTAATGCCATAAATATCTTCCATAAAAGTAATATTCTGTGGTTTTGTGAGTGTCACAGTATAAATTATATGCCACAGTGGCTGGGTGGTTAGTCTACTGGACTTGCAAGTGAATGAATATGGTTTCCAAAAATTGGATCAGCCTGGGCCGAGTGAATGACTATGGATTAAAATGCAACCACCTGATCAGCCTGGGCCAGCTATCATTTACTCCTGTTGCTTAATGGCACTAAACTACCTACTTCCCTCACCCTAAAATGCATGGTATAAAATAAGCTGGTTTACTTTCTTGACTTAGATACACATATCAACTCTTCCTTTGAAGAGAGTTGAAGTGCTGAAACGACAACAGACCAGTGTAGCTTTCCTAAGATTACCAATAATACACAGCTGCATTGAATTCTGTATCAAACAAATTGGCCACAGTTCCAATCAGAGTGGATTTCATTGATGAATAAGATCCAAATCTATAGGGACCACATTTACAATCAAAGTGGATTTTGCTGATTCAAAATATCGCAATCTATAGGGACCACATTTACAATCAAAGTGGATTTCGCTGATTCAAAATATCTCTATCTACGGGGAACAAATCCAGTATGATTTAACCTCAGAGTGGACGTTGGCAAAAATGCAGCTTTAAGTTCAACAGGATACTATTAGATATGGAAGTCCGATTTGTTTTTATTTCAGCAATTGGATATTAGCATTTGCTTAATGCAACATTAATCTTTCTTATCACACATCACATCTGTGAGCTTTTTAAACTATTTTCATCCCACACATTTTCTAATTTTTGATTGTGCCTAAATTGTGAGCAGTGTAAGACAGATCTACAGTTGCATAATGGCTGGAAGATCGGGGTCTGCTCTGTTAATTTTCTATATAGAATTGTCAGCAACAGTGTGGATTCTAATTAATGAAAGTAAATATGATATTCAAACCATATGGTTACCTGAGTTAATTATTAACCTGCAGTTTTTAAAAAGTATAGCAATAATAGTTTTGCTGCAAATTCTGTTTTCTTTAATGTAAAAATGCAAGTCACACGCTTCATCATCTTGTTAAAAAAAATTTGAGTTGGAACTTCCACAGTATTATTCAAGTCTGTATGTTTCGATGTTGATTCCATGAAAATATTTAACAATAATAATGGAAATTTTTCCATGCCATATTTCTAGCTTGGAAAAGTTTCCAGGTTTCTTCATGTTTTACATCAACTTTTGTCCTGGAAATGTGTACTTTTACATGGAAAATATATGCTAAATGGAGGTTTGAACTTGCAATACCTTCAGAAAAGCAATTTTTACTGCATTATGTATACCCTTTAAATATGATTTTACCATTAAATTATTATTATTTTTCATATCTATATGGATTACACCAGCAGTGTCCAGTTCTTCAGTTCATATATCTGTTGTACGCCACTATGATATCAAGCCATTAAACTGTTGTACACTATTATGATATCAAGATTTTAACTGTTGTACACTACTATGATATCAGCTATGATATCAAGACATTAACTGTTGTACAGTCATGATATCTGCTATGATATCAAGACATTAACTGTTGTACACTACTATGATATCAAGACATTAACTGTTGTATATTACTGTGATATCAAGACATTAACTGTTGTACACTGATATATCAAGACATTAAACTATTGTACACTACTATGATATCAAGACATTAAACTGTTGTACACTGCTATGATATCAAGAAATTGAACTGTTGTACATTACTAAGATATCACTAAATTAAACTTGTACAGTATTATGATATCTAGACATTAAACTGTTGTACACTGCTATGATATCAAGTGATTAAACTGTTGTACACTACAATGTTATCAAGAAATTAAACTGTTGTACACTACAATGTTATCAAGAAATTAAGTTGTACACTACAGTGATATCAAGACATTAAACTGTTGTATACTACAATGATATCAAGTTTAAACTGTTGTATACTACTATGTTATCCAGACATTAAACAGCTGTACACTACTTTGATATCAAGTCATGAAACTGTTGTATACTGTTGATAGCAAGTCATTAAAATGTTGTACACTACTATGATACCGAGTCATTCTGCTGTTTTACCCAACTATTATTGCTTTTATATTGTTATTTTATGAGCTAATTTTCTGATTTCTGCATCATGAAAATTTAAAAAGAGATAATTAAAAGCTGTCTACTCCACTGGTCAAATGGTAACATGAGGTTCAAATAACCCAACAGTACTCAGTGTATATTACATTTGCACATGTTGTATTCTTGCTTATTCTTAAGAATATTAAGAGCAGAGTTGAACTTTTTTCATTTTATGTTAACATATCTCATAATTCAGATTGCACTATAGTCATATTTCTATTGCTGCTTTTTTTACTTTGATTGTTTCACATAGTTAAGTGGTATCTGTTTGGTCATTCAGTTGATATAAGCAATAATACATCATCTGTATAGAGACATGCATTCTGAATCGATATTGTTAAATATATCAAGTAAATAACTGTCCTATACGACCATCAGATATTCAATTTTGATAGAATGCTGAATAACAATCCAGTTCTGTCATTATCAATCCATTTTGGTTGTTTTCTGACTTGACACAAATTGTAATTTTAGGAGACTATTCATTCTGCTTAAATTTGGCTGAATGGCTATTTAGGCCCATCACTTTGATTATACTGTAATTGTTCGATTTATCGGCAATTCAGAAACCAGTTAAATGATTTCCACATTTGAGAACAGGTTAATTAGATAGGGTGGAATTTTGTAAGGTGATAATACCATACATACTCACTTATAAGTCAAGTCCAACTGCAAACTGCACAGACCCAGATATGCCATCGCATAATGCACCAGAAGATCTGGGTCTGTGCAGTTTGTTAGGAGTAATCAGTAGAACAAAACAACATAGATCCTGATCTGCAAGCTCATTATGCTATGGCAGATGAGAAAACTTAAGTTAGTACTTTATCTCTTGAACAGAATAAAATCTTTTCTCCCTCAAGAATAGAGAAAGATATCCCACAATGCCAGTATCATGCCACATGTAGAATATTACTGTTCTATCTGAGGTAATAGCAGTACAGAAAATCAAAAAGAAAGAAGGAAAGACTACTGAAATTTCAAAAAAGAAGAGACAGTTATTCTTGATGCCGATTTAGATTCACCATCAACAAATCTTCTTTAGAACCTTAAGTGGCTTCCATTTCAACTGAGAACTTGAAAGGGTTTTATTAGTGTATTATCCTTACATGGGTTGGCTCCTGATTATATTAATTGTAACTTTAAATTTGTTTCAGTTTTGACTGAACTTGAAATAATGATTGAGATCATCAAGGTCATGGATGGGTTCAGTCAAGGACAAGATTCATGTATATTAATAGGGTAATCTTGCATCAGAATGGCTGACCTTGTTACCACACTGGAGATAAGTTGGAGAAAACTTTGAATATTTCTAATATCATCAAGATTTTGGACAAGTTGGATAATAAGTGATCTCCATGTACACTGAGGGGTTGATGCATCTGATTGGCTGATCTTGTTACAACTCTGAAGGCTGATAAATCTGATTGGAATTAGTTCAGACATGGAATAAGTTGTTGTTGTTGTTGTTGTTGTTATAGGGTTTAACGCCATTTTTCAGCACAAGATAGGCTATACATGGCGGCCAGTATTAATGGTGGAGGAAGAACCCTGGAAAACCCCGGGAAGAACCACCGACCCACGAGAAGCTACTGGCAGGCTTTCTCACGTACCCACGTTAGCCGAGCCTGGACTCGAACCCACGCAGACAGAGGTGAGATGGCAGTGATCCGTAACGATCAGCGCTTTAGACCACTTGGCCACTCGGGGCCCCCATGGAATAAGTGTTTATATCATCAAGAACTTGGACACATTCAGTAATGAGTGGGATGCATGAACATTAATGAGCCGAATTTTATTGACTGATATTATTTCCACTTTAGAAGGCACATTTATGATCCGAGTTTGGTCAGGCTTGAAATCTGGGCTCATATCATCAAGATCTTGGATGGTTTCTATAATGAGTGAGTTCCACACTTATAAATGATGTAATCTGTCATATGATTGACAGGATTTGTTACCACTCAGGTAGCCATATTTGTAATCAGATTTTCATCTGACTTGAAGTATATGCTCATATCATCAAGATCATGGAGAGCTTGTGTAATATTAGCAGGAATCATAGATGTCAAGAAGGTGATATTACATCTGATTGACTTTGCTTATTATCACTTTGGAAACCATGATTCAGATCTGATTTTGATCAAAATTGGAATGTGGGGCTTGTATTATTTATAGGATTGTTGATGAGTTAGATAATGATCAGAATTGGAATGTGGGGCTTGTATTATTTATAAGATTATTGATGAATTAGATAGTGAGCAAAATTCACACATTAATGAGGTGATTTGTATCTAATTAACTGAGCGCTTGTTATCACTTTGGAAGCCATTATTTCTTATCCAGGATTGATCAAACTTTGGATGGTCCATCTTGAATTACAGGCTTATGTGATCAACTCACACAAGTTTGATATGTGCTAGATCCACCCATGTTAATGAGGTGATACCTCATGTAATTGGCTGCAGTTGTTACCACTGTAGAGACTCTATTTCTGATCCAGTTTTGATCATCATTGCAAATAGGCTGAAATCATTAAGATCTTAAATGAGTACAGTCATGAATAATGACCTTTACCTTTTACCTTCTGACTCCATAATCAGATGTCCTCTTGTATAACTTAAATGCAACTCCAGCGGTTTTGGGGAAGGTATGTTGTCTTGAAGTAAAGTTATTATAAAGAAAGCAAATATTTTTTCATTCAATCACAGAGACCATGGTGTTTGACCTCTTGACTCCAAAATCAATAGATTCCTTTTGTACCTAATGTGCAAGTTGTGGACAAACCTTGGTGAAGGTACATTCAGAAACTGATATTTTTGTGTAGAAATTTTTGTTATTGTTCTTCTTTAGTTGCATGACCTTAACCTTTGACCTTTCTTCCCCTAAATCAGTAGGCTTATTTCTTATCCCGAGTGCAAAGTTTAATCCAGGTCTATAATGTAGAAATATTGTTTTGGTGCAGATACCATTTTTCTCTTCTTTCAGTCACAGTGACTTTCACATTTGACCTTTTGACCCCCACACCAAAATCTTTCTTCATTAACCCAAGTGCAAACCATCCACAAAGTTTGGGCCAGGAATATGTTGTAGAACTAACATTATTATGCAGAAACTATTTTGTTTCTTTTAGTTATGGTGATCTTAACCTTTGACCTTTTGACCCTGAAATCAATAGCCTTCCTCCTTTCCCCAAAGTGCAAGCCATCCACAGATTTGGTAAATGTAGATGATTGAGAAATTTGGTTATTGGCTCAGTCTTAATGCAGACATAAAGACTGTTATTTACAGTACATCATGTGTTCTGAAAAGACATCTTTGTCAATTTAATATTTGATAAATCAAATTGTTTTGGTAGAAAACCAGCTAGAAACATGTAAACCATTGTAATTATTTTCTTTATTTTCAGACCTGTAAAAGTGAAATGGATATGTGCTGGTTGCAGGAAAATGAAAACCATTTCATTAGATTTAGATTTATTGTTAATTATTTCAGTGTAAAATTCACTTTGATATGAATCTTTGAATGAATTGGTTGATAATGATTTAAATGCCAGAGAGCCTAAAATGTGATTGATTTGTTAGTTAAGCAATATTGAGGTTGACTGGCAATGTGCTTTCTATTGAAGCATTCTGTTGTAAACAGAGTAAATACCCTCAAGTGAACTTCACTTGACATTTGAATCAGTGAATAAAGGACAATCTGGATAAACTCAATGATCATTTAATCAAAGCCGAGATGAACATTCGCCTGACTTTTTCATTGGTACTACGTCTGTAGTAGTGATTTACAGCACTTCTGCACAATCATGGCTATATGGTGCAACAGAAGGTAAAATTTGAAAAACTTGAATTGCAAACAAATGTAGGAAGATGAACACTTTGAAATAAATGTGAACAGTAAGTACAACAAGATAAAAATATAAAATTAAAGATGTTAAACTCTTTAAAGAGCTTATAAAATAAAATGAAATGAAATAAAATAAAATAAACTTGTGTTAAGTCCTTAAAAGATATAGTTAACATTTGTTATATATGTTGAATTCACCCAAAAAGTCTAGGAGTTTCTCAGGTGGTACCAGTACATTTTCATATGGTTTATTCATGCAGTTCATATCAAACTCAGTTTATAAATGAGTATATATAGCATATCTATTTTATTTTTGCTCTTCTCTGCTCCAAATTTCTCAAAATGTTTTGCAATAGTACCAATCTGGTTTGCAGTATTTTAAGTCTTCTGTTTTACTAAGTAGCCTTAGATGTGTTCCTGGTGCCTTGTTCTGTTTTAGTTAAGTAGCCTTAGATGTGTTCCTGGTGCCTTGTTCTGTTTTAGTAAGTAGCCTTAGATGTGTTCCTGGTGCCTTGTTCTGTTTTAGGAACACAGAATTATTGATTGTATTTATGTAGTGCCAGAGAAGTTTAGGTGTCCCCAAAAATGTATACAGAATAAGATAAAGCAAAAAAAAGGGTAATTCTTTAAAAGACAAAATCAAATTTTTGATATAATCCTCTTTGCTCATAAAAGGTCCAAGACATTCTAGACTAGAACAGTAAGTTGATGGATAAACAACCATTACAACCACAACAATAACAATAACAACAACAATAGTAACAACACCAATAACAATAACAAGAACAGTAACAACAAACAACAATAACAAAAATAACATTAACAACAATCATAGTAATACCAATAACAGCAATTACAACAATAACAGCAACAACAGCAATGACAACAATAACTACCATCATCAACAGACAAGTCAGGAGTTAGAAATTATTAATTACTTCATACTGTTACCAGATAAACAACAGCCTACTCAAGATAAACAATTGCACTTTTTTCAACATCTTTGAAATCATGTCACGTTGTTGCTGCCAAACTGAAGACTTGGAAAATTTAAGTGATATAAATGCCCTAATACATGTAAATGTGAAGTTGGTATTTTAAAAAAGGGGCAAGGCAATATAGGGGCATGGCAATATAAGGGGAAAGGCAATATAAGGGGCAAGGCAATATAAGGATAATCATGTTTTTATTGCATAGAAAGAAGCCATTTTATATACAGACTTTACTTTGATGGGGAAGTTGATTTTGTGTTTTTTGATGGGAAAGTTGATTTTGTTTCTGGGCATGTCAAGTTCATATTTACTGTATGTGGACAGGTGGAAAATACATAGCAGTATAGCAACAGGTAAGTATTACATCACTGAAATTAGTTTTATACACTCACCTCTTCCCAAAAAGTACATTTTTTCTAGCCCATGATTGTGCCAAGAATTTGCACAAACACCTGTAAGGATTTTTACTGCAGAAACACCCATTAGAACTTTTACTGCAGAAATACCCATTAGGACTTTTACTGCAGAAACATCCTAGAGGATTATTGATGCAGGAACACCATTAGGACTTTTATTGCAGAAACTTCATTAGGACTTTTATTGCAGAAACACCATTAGGACTTTTACTGCAGCATTAAAATTCAACAGTAATAATGGGTTCCCATAAAAATTCTGAACATTCGGAGTGAGCTAGTGTACAGACTATAGTAAAGGTCATACAGGTCATGTATGCGCATTTACTGATCATAAATATAAATTGTTTTAAAATTTAATACTAATTTTGATTAACCAAAGTCTATTCAGTCCTAATTATTGAATGCCCTGCACCTTAACCGTCATTAAGAAACTTCCAGATGACAATTTTTTTGTCGATTGCTATGGATTTTTTCATTGTTGGCCAGGTACTAAAATGGGTAAACAAAAGAGGGCATTGAATCTAATCATCACATTATATGGTAGTACAGATTTGTTTATCAACATGCATAGCTTTCATTATGACATCACAGCACACGACATTCAATCTGGATTGTACTGGATCACACCTTTAGGTTGATCTTGTCCAAAAATGACCATGTACTTTAACATTGATTTTACCATACATACTTCTTGGGGCATGTAAATAATGACCTTCTAAAGGAATATGGATGTATGAGGATACAAATAAAATGAATAATTGCCGTTTAAAGGTATGTAGAATCAAATTCTGAAAAACGAGACCCATTACTGAAATAATTTGTGTTGAATGCATTTTACAATAAAATATGCATGGAATGTGGCCACCATTTTGGTTTGTACAATTTTTCTTTCAAATTGGCAACCTTAATGATTCAAATGAATGTACCAAATAACATGCCTTCATACTTACATGTGAAGACAATTTTATTTTTGTTTTTTTTTTAAAATACTGAATTTCTTATCATGGTCAGGTGGTTGGATGCCATTGGATTTATTAACTGGATGGATCTCTAAGTTCTGACATGTCAGTCAACCGTGCTTGATAAATCCTTATCTCTTCATATCAGTTGGCTGAGTGGTCTAAAGCACTCAGTACTTGTCAAAACAGAAGAAATGTTGCACTGTCCTTGTGCAAGGAAAATCATATCTAGAACAAATCCAAGTGTGGGAGCAGAGATGACTAACAACCAAATCCATAAAATTATATTTACTGCCAATGCAAAACAACTGCCATGGCATAGTAAAAAGTAAATTGACAACACCCACAACCCTTCTACAAATTAAAAGGTTGACTATAGGGCCTAATTTGTGTGGTTGCGAATATGCCTCCTTGTAAATTCTGTGCTAATCGGTTTTTTCTTTTATGCTGAAGGTTATCTGTTATTTTGTATCTGTATCTGTTTGGATAGAGCAATGATGCAATGCTTTCTGTGTGTCACAATAAACTTCAGTTTGTTCTGATTGGTGGTCATTGTTTTATGCTAGACTTGATCAAACAAAAACCACCAGTCAAAACTGAATCAGCATATTTCACTGTGTGACATGCCAGAAGTGTGGCTATAAATCACAACAAAACGGAAATTTTATTAATAGGTAACTGGAGGGGAAACCACCCAGGTCTCCCGCCAGACTTGATTAGAACTCATGTCAAGGCACTAGGAATTTATTTCGGACTAAACTGTACTCAAAAGAACTATCGTGAGTTAATAACAAAATTAGACGCACAGATTGAGACTTGGTCGCATATGAAGTTCAACTTAATAGACCGAATACAGATCGCTAAGACCTACATGTACAGTCAATTGGAATACATTTTGAACACAACTCACTTAACAGAAGCCATGATAGGCACTATAGAAAGAAAAATTACGAGCTTTATTTGGGACAATAAAATACACTATCTAAAAAGAAATATATATGTAGACCCAAGACTAGGGGGGGATTAGACCTCCCTAATCTGAGCATAAAGCAGAAAGCCACCATTCTTAACAGATTTAAAAAACTAAATGGAAAACCAACACATCCTTGGGAAGCAATAAATATTTACATATATGGGTATTTATGTAATTTTAATAAAGAAATTTATATGAATAATGTATTAGTTAAACTATTAGAACCACCAGGAGCATATAGAAGAATAAAAGAATTAATATATAGATATAGGCAAAACAATAATTTATGGGATAAAAATAATGACATTTATAAACTTTTAAACGAATCTCTTACTCAAGAGAAACATGAAATTGAATTTAAAAACCCAGGATTGAACTGGGATTTAATATGGAAGAATTGGGCAGGCGTAAAGTCGCCTGCCATACAAAGTAGACTATATATTTATCTCCACGATAAATGGCTTACAGGGGAAATATATTTCAATAGACATTTAACTACAAAATTACCTAAATGTAGACTCTGGGGGAAATATGTAGATTATAAAAAACATTTGTTACTAGAATGTCCAAAAAATGAAATAGAAAGATCGAATATTAAAAATAAAATTACGATAAAATATGGGAATAATGAAATTTCACAACTACTATATACAAATGATATAAAGGATAGTAAATTATATAATGAATTAATAGATTTTATCAATAAAATTATGAAGACCATACATGAATATGAATAGATATTTTGACAACTTTTTAGAAAAATGGAATTTCTCTATAATATATGTTTGTAATACAATATGCCTGTGGGATCTGTTTTAAATTTTTTTTTACAGTTAACATCTGTATATAAAAAGGTTTATATACAGGGGAGAACAAGGTGCAGTGCCAAAGCTACGCGACTCACGTGTGGTAGCACGGACCGTACCGTATCTCCCCATAGCAAAGTAACACTAAGCACACACACTCACTCTAATACACATATGATCTACACTACAATCTTTCTATCTTCTCTTAACACGCCATAAATACAAAAAGGCTTCAAGGACCAGGAAGCCGGTATCGATCCTATATCACAACCGGCTTTCTGAGTCAAAAGAAACCAATAAAACTAAAGAAAACTAAGAAGAAAATTTGATCCATGAAGCCAGCCCAACAAAAAAATGAAATAGCGTACACAACAAATAGCAGTAACATATAGCAAACACTGGGCAACATAGATCCTTGGCTAGGATCGCAAAATTTTAAGTATACTCTGAGTCCAGCCTGGGATGAAGAGTCTTTATTTACACTAGAGTAGGAAAGGTGTATAAACCCTGTTTCAAAATTTATAAAAATAAAATTTTTAAAAATAACACACATAGCACATTCACCTTAAAGAAACAATAACACATAAAAATGTTTAACTTTTGGAACTAGGGGGTCCCTCAAATGATAATAATTCTGAGAGGGACCACACCAATAACCTTAAATGCAATCCATATAGACAACATATGAAGCCACAGAGAAGCATCACATAAAGGTGGTTATTAAATGATCAGTAAAGTAAATCATACATGTGGATTAAGTCTGGAATCTTTCCATTAGGTTGATATATGTTATTTGTGGCTGAACATACTGAAGGGATAAAATAATTAGGTGTGTTTGTGCAGATTTCAATCAATGTGTCTTGGTCACCTTGTGTTAATTTGTAGAAGGCAGGTGGGTGTTTTTTTTTAATCTGACAGAAATGAGCGCATATGTCTGTGACAGCTGTCTCAAATGAATAAAAATGTGAACACCTAATAATTATATATGACTGCTGAAGATTAAAGTAAATTATATTGGTTAAGGATCATTTTGAATCAGTTCTGCACCTGGTATTGATATTGGTATTGATATGGAAAAAGTATTGATGCATTGATGTATCGACTAATCGTTTCACCCCATGTTAACAGAGAGTAAATACATTGATTAAAAATCATCTCAGAGACATTGATTTTGTGTTTAAAGTTATCAATCATAAAATCATTACAGACCTATTACATTGCATCTCCATATTATTTATTTCACAACCCATATAATCTTGCTTATAATTAGAGCCCTACTGTAAACTGCACACACCCAGATCTGCTGCCACATCATGTGTCTGTAGATCGGGATCTGTGTAGTTTGTTAGTATTAATCATTAGAACAAAGCACATAGACCCTGATATACTGGTGTATTATGTGCTGGAAGATCAGGGTCTTTGTAGTTTGCAGTTGGACTCGGATGTATGTGTGAGTATATACATAAGATTTTCTACTGTTAAGCAGTCAGTAACAAGTAATAGTAGCCCCAGCTAACTAGTAGCCCCAGCTAACACCTGACCTGACATCTTGTTAATGTTATTTTGCTCTTTAATCGGTGGTGTTGAGGTTACAAAAAATTAGAAACAAGTCTTCAAATAAATTGTTCACTTTCCCAACATCGTTTATAAATAAAGTCAACTATATCAGCAACTTACTAGATGTGAGACAGAGTTATTTGGGTTTAATTGAACCTTTCCAATATTTTTGAGAGACATGCCTCTTTGAACTCCAGGTAGAGAAAACACAGTTCTCATTAACTTAATTGCTCTATCTTTTAAATCCATCAAAAATTGTGTGAAGAAGGCACTTAATTAAAAAATGTTTCAGAATTATTCTTTTCTGACTCCATGTAGTCTGGAGTATAGTTGTAGGTGAAGTCTGGTTTTCTTTGTTGGGTTTGGCCTTTCTGGGCGAGTTGAATTTATTATTCATCATTAAAAATGGAATTAACACAGAAACTTGCTTTAAAATGATATACATAAGGAATAAAAAAAATCTAAAAGTTAAATGGTTTTGTACGTGTGACCCTTAAATCAGTTTTCCAACTGAATGAGCTGACTTGTACAAATAACCCAATGAGTTGACGTGTACACATAACGCAATGAGTTGACGTGTATACATAAACCCAATGAGTTGACATGTACACATAACCCAAACTATGATTAACTGTTCATTTATTGCAATTACTGCAACTTCAGTATTACCTTAAAAAAATTTAAATTGTGTTTCTAATTGATGGTGAACTATTGAACACAAGATTTCATTCATTTATCAAGACCAGGACATGTCTCAAGATCATATGATACTGTATCTAATGGAGCTGGTTACCACATAAAATTTGTACTGTGGTACACCGTGGTATTAATTTGAATCTACTATGGCATGTACCATAGTGTACCACAGTTATTTTAGGGACCAACAGTTTGATTTTCTGAAGCAGGGGCCTGGGATTTTTGTTCAAAATTTCTGGCTCTCATATAGCTGGAAAAATATCTTGCACTGATTTAAAGCAGACTAACACCATATTATATCCATTATATTGTTTGTTAAAAAAACATTAATTATCTTAAGGTACAAGAAAATTAAAACTCTCCACTCTAAGATATAATTGCAGCTCCCCCCCGTGAAAATTAAGTGGTCAGTACCTTATATTAGATGAATATGCTATGTATATGTTAATTGAATATGCTATGTATATGTTAATTGAATATGCTATGCATATGTTAATTAAATATGCTATGTATATGTTAATTGAATATGCTGTGTATGTTAATTGAATATGCTATGTATATGTTAATTGTTGCATAAGTTGTGATCTAAAAGCTGTAACCAAAGTGCGACAATTAATATTACACTGATGCCCTGTAAAAGACATTGTGCCGACATTACAAAGCTTGTTTTTATCAATAGAAAGTGTTGACACTGAAGCTTACAATTTTCTAGCTACACTATTGAAATAATAGGCAGGGAAGTTGGAGTGGGATGCTAATATTTGGGGCAAGATCTTTATCAGAGAGAACCAGTAAACATAAAACACTCAACAAACGAGAAAATATTTAGTAGACTAGACAAGTTACATAAAAATCAGACATAAAACAAGTGCTATCCTGACAAGGTTAGGATGATTCTGTCTTACAATAAAACATCATCATGATGTACTTAGCACATTAAGGTATGCTAGTACTGTACATGCTATGTTTATGCTAATTGTTGTATATCTTACATAATGAAGAAAATATTACATTGTTCCAAGAGTTGGATTTGGTCCAAATATCTTTCACAAAATCCCATTTGGCCAGCATGTTGGCATATTTGATACATGCTAAATATTTCACATGTGTGTCAATATGTGATTAAAGGTTCGTAAAAGGAATTTGTAATATTTATTATTAATTTGTGAGAAATACATTTATCGTGTTAAAATAAATTTTAAAAATAAATGTTAGATTCATTTTGTCATAAAAAATTAATACATTTTAAAATCATTAATTTTGTAACAAGATTACGTGGGAATTTATGTACATTCTATATTGACAGAAACTACTGAAGAACGGGTAGAGTGAAAAAGTTTTGTGCAACATACCATTGGAATTAAATGTCCTGGTAAACCAGGTATAGCTAATATTGTGCATCTCTAGTTTCTAGCAGAAATTCCTAACTAAATATGTATACTTTAGTACTAGACTCCCACAGTAGAGGTCAGTGAATTGATTGCCACTCATATTGTATGAGTGACTGTAATGTCATAAAGTGAACCCCTAATATCTCTGGTATATAATGTATTAGTTTTGATAACTCAGAAAGCAATAATTGGATTTAGGTCCAGTTTTGAAATAGGCTTGTTCATATTGAAAGCAATAAATAGGGGAAGTTTTAAAAATTTTATACTTTAGGAAAAGATATTTCAATGCAAATGAATTGGAGGGCAAGTTAGCTAAGAGTAATTACTGAAACTATTTATTGTCCAAAAATGTGCCTTTCATTTAATATCTCGCACTGTGTGATATCATCAGCCTCTTGGGCCACCAATCTTTTTTCTGTAACTCTATGACCTTAACTCTTGGGTGGAAATTCTTCAAACTTGCTATTGTATCATTCTTATGGTAACCATTTGCAAGATGTTATTAATCATGGCTCCTTCACATGGTGTCCCAAAATGAGGATTGGAGGATTTAGGTGAAATGTAAGAAATATTCAGTGACATTTAAAATATATTTGACAACTATTCATTTGCAAGATGTTATTAATCATGGCTCCTTCACATGGTGTCCCAAAATGAGGATTGGAGGATTTAGGTGAAATGTAAGAAATATTCAGTGACATTTAAAATATATTTGACAACTATTCATTTGCAAGATGTTATTAATCATGGCTCCTTCACATGGTGTCCCAAAATGAGGATTGGAGGATTTAGGTGACATGTAAGAAATATTCAGTGACATTTAAAATATATTTGACAACTATTCATTTGCAAGATGTTATTAATCATGGCTCCTTCACATGGTGTCCCAAAATGAGGATTGGAGGATTTAGGTGAAATGTAAGAAATATTCAGTGACATTTAAAATATATTTGACAACTATTCATTTGCAAGATGTTATTAATCATGGCTCCTTCACATGGTGTCCCAAAATGAGGATTGGAGGATTTAGGTGAAATGTAAGAAATATTCAGTGACATTTAAAATATATTTGACAACTATTCATTT
>JAECUM010042999.1:0-15833 GCA_016617855.1 Megalonaias nervosa
ATGTCATGCACATTGTAGTACTGATCGCGCGTAGGTTGGAGGTCGAAAACACTCCATCATAAAATGCTTAACAGTGAATGGTTCATTGCAAGAAATGCACTCTGGTGGGTCTTCTCCTTTTAGTATGTGGGAATGGGTTATATAAGTATGACCAATTCAAATTCTTGCAATGACTACCTCCTCCCTATGGACGGTTCTGTAGGAAGGAGTCCATTCTCCTAGGGTTGGCTTGATGGCATGAAGTTTGTTATTCACGGCATCATTCCATGATGCCTGCCATTTCTGACGTAAACATTCTTTGATACTATGTTTAATGGGGTCATCTGACCCCTTTTGCTGCCCATTTCCTTGAGATCTGTTTTTATTCTTTGGTGATTTCGGTGGTGGGGTATTGTTGAAAGTTGTTTGGGTAGATGCCGTGTTTTTTTGTGCTTGGTAATGGGAGGTGTTAGAGCGAGGTGTTGACTCGGGTGGATGTGTCTGTGTTTGAGCGTCCTTCATTGCTTTGGGATTTGGTGAAATCGTAAACTTCTACACTCAGATTCCTGATGAGAATGGTCTCCACATCGGCCACATATTTAGCCATATTTCTGACACTTATATCACCGAAGTGGGTTAGGTATGTAAATCGGAACCTTCACTTGCAAAAGGCCAACTTTGACTACTCTGGTTACTGTTGGTTTACTGAAGGTGAGTACAAATGTGTTGGTGTCCTGCAGATTGTTGTTACGTTTATTTCGTATTCTGCGAACCGCAGCGACACCTTCGTTTTTCATCCCTTCAATGATATCCTTCTCACTTACTCCGGCCAAGTCCCGACAGCGAATTGCGCCTTTGGACGAATTGAGTGTTGTGTGAGCGAATGAGGTCACTGGAATATCGAAAAATGTTTTCATTTTCCGGATATTCTCTTTCTGACCCCGTCGCTCACATTCAACAAGTAGGCAACCCGATTTCAACTTTTAAACACTTTTTGGTGTACCAGTTAATCCCGTAATTGTCTTTTCAATAACAAACGGAGAGAGTGAGGGAAGCGGATTTGAATCGTCTTTAGATTGTATAATCATGAAGCGTGGAAATGAATCCACACCACATGGTTCGTCAGATATCTAAGTCAGATACAGTTTTGGTACGTTCAAGTCGATTCTTTTTGGAAATATCCATGTTGGTATGTTTAAAATTCAGCACCCATGCTCCCCGCCCACCAAGGGGACACTTTTCAAGTGCCAGGGATACACAGATGTTATACTCAGTAGGTAAATTCACCTCCTGATTCATCCCGTAAGAGATACTCAGTTGGTAAAATTACCTCCCGATTGACCCGTTGAGCCTCCACCTTTTAAGACTTGGGAAAGGGAATGTTAAAGGGATAGAATGTAGGGGCAACAGTGGCATCAAGAGAGATACAATGAGAAAGATAAAGAAAGTGAGCGAGTAAATAAAGACCTCCTAGGGCTCGGCGTGACCAGCCGATTTGTCGAGACCGGGCCCATCCCGACCACCCGTCTAGAAGAAGTAGAGACCAAAGTAGTGTATTGCATTGGAAATCCTCTGCTCAACTACCAGGAACCTTTCCTACTCCGACACGGGTCGCAACCCTCGGCAAACAGGTTGCCTCTTGTTAGTCGCCTCTTACGACACGTAGTGAGGCACGTCGGGCCAAGTCTACAACCCCGGATCCACAGGAGGTGTTGTTTCCAATTGACTAAGTGCAATAGTCATGCCTTGGGGTTATGAAGTGATTGTTGTAATCTGGCTGCGAGGACAGAAGGAAGTTAAAATGTGCTCAGGCCACGTTCAAGATGTTAGCAGAAGATTAGTTGAACTTCAGAGATGCATCCCAGCCAGCTTTGCCAGAAAACCCAGAAGTCTGGATGAGATTGATTGATGGAGGGCAATGGAGTACAGATTCTTCAATGATTTATGGATGCCTGGTAATATACCAAAAATTTGGAAAGAATCAGCAGTAATACCAGTACCTAAACCAGGTAAAGATAACGAAGATCCTACCAACTATCGACCCATTGCACTGACGAACTGTGTGTGCAAAAAGAAAGGAACGAATGATGAATTCGCAGCTTGTATGGTACTTGGAAACCAACAACTTAATGTCTACTTTCCAAATTGGATTCGTTATGGCTGTAGCACGAATGATCAAATGATCATTTTGGAAGTACTGGATACTAAATGACCTACTTGATCTGAGTCTAAAAGGCCGTCTGCCCTCTTTCATATCAAACTTTCTCTCAGAGAATTCAAGGCACGAGTGGGCTCCACACTTTCTGATATGCATGAGGAAGAAATGTGTGTGACACAGGGCACTATTTTATCTGTGACGCTTTTCAACATCAAACTAATTAGCATCACCAAGTGTCTGGCTCCTGGTGTGGATTGCTCTTTATATGTTGATGACTTTCTAATATGTTATCGATCAAAGCACATGCATACAACTGAAAGACAACTACAGCAAAATATCAACAAGATTCAAAATTGTGCCAATACTAATGGTTTCAAATTCTCGAAATCAAATACAGTATGTATGCATTTCTATCAGTTACGAAGACATCACGATAAACCTAAACTCACGCTGGACGGAACACCTATTCCAGTTGTTCAGGAAACAAAGATTTTTGGTATTATCTTCGACAGAAAACTGACTTTTATTCCACACCTGAAGAATTTGAAAGCTAAATGCTTGAAATCTCTAGATCTACTTAAAGTAGTAGCGCACACTGACTTGGGTGCTGATAGACAAGTCATCCTCAGTTAATATAGAACGTTTATTCGCTCGAAACTAGACTATGGTTGCGTTGTTTATGGTTCAGCTAGGAAGTCCTATTTGAAGATGCTTGACCCAGTTCATCATCAGGGTTGTTGTTGTTGTAGGGTTTAACGCCATTTTTCAGCACACGATAGGCTATACATGGCGGCCAGTATAAATGGTGGAGGAAGAACCCGGGAAAACCCCGGAAAGAACCACCGACCCACGAGAAGCTACTGGCAAGCTTTCTCACATAACCACACTGGCCGAATCCGAGACTCGAACCCACGCAGAGAGAGGTGAGATGGCAGTGATCCGTAACGGTGAGCGCTTTGGACCACTCGGCCACTCGGGGCGCTATCTTTGCCTGGTTTGGGGATTGGTATTACTGTTGCTTCTTTCCAAATTTTTGGTACATTACCAGTAATCCATAAATCATTGAAAATTTCCAGAAGAACTGTTAAGGATGGTTCTGGAAGGTGTTTCAAAAACTGGTAATGTATTTCGTCAGACCCAGCGGATGTATCATGGGCCTTGTCTAAAGATTCTATAAACTCCAATAGTGATAACAGTGAATCTTAAACGCGACCTATTTTCTTTTTGAGCTTTTAATCTTCGGAAGGCTTCTGAATAATTAATGATGAGGAATGTTTCGAGAAACTGTCGGCAAGAATATTTTCTACGTCTCGTTTTGAACTAAAATTATTATGTAGTTTCAGATGTCCGAGTCGATTATGTTTTCTCTTTCCATTTGTTTTGCAGATAGTATCCCAAACTTTATAGAGAAACGAGAGTTTAAAGAAGATCCATATTACTTCCATAATGCTAGTTTGCTTTCACTGATCGTGCGACGAGCTCTGGCCCGGAAAATACGGTATTTAGTTAGATTTGTGGGAGTCAGATAATTGTTAAATTTTCTCAGTGCCTCTCGTCGTTGTCTAATGGCTTCTTTACATTCTTTAGTGACTCAAGGTTTTTGGGTTCTTTTACAGTTCGGTTAGCACTTGGGAATGGATTCTTCTATCTCCATTCAAATAGACGTAAAATGCTGAATAGGGTCATTAACGTTTTTTTGAGTAGATGCCGTGTTTTTCTGTGCTTGGTAATTGGGAGGTGTTAGAGCCTGATGATGAATCGGGTGGATATGTCTGTGTTTGAGCATCCTTCGTTGCTTTGAGATTGTTTTTCACTACATTGGAGAAGGATGGACCAGGGAGGGATGTTTTTGCCTGTACAAGTTTTCTGGTCTCTGGATAGGGAATGTTAGATGTGTACTTTACCCTCTGTATTTCCTTCTCCTGCTTCCAGGTATCACAATCCTTGGAATTGGCATGGTGCTCCTTTCCACAGATGACACAATGCGGAGTTGCTCCACACTCAGAAACCTTATCAGAATGGTCTCCACATCAGCCACATATTTGGCTTTTTGAGCATCGGTCTTCATGATGGCCATATTTCTGACACTTATAGCATCGAAGGGGGTTAGAAGTGTATATCTCAACCTTCACTTGCAAAAAGCAAACATTGACCACTCTAGGTACTGTTTGTTTGTTGAAGGTGAGTATAATAGTGTTGGTATCCTATAGAACGCTGTTACGTTTAACACGTATTCTATTGACTGCAGTTACAGCTTTGCTTTTCATACCTTCATTGATATGTGTGTCGCTGACTCCGGCCAAGTCACGAAAACAAATCGCGCCTTTGGACGTATGGAGTTTTGTGTGGGCGAATGAGGTGACTGGAATATCGAATAAAGTTTTCATTTCCCTGATATTTTCTGTTTGACCTCGTCGTTCACATTCAACAAGAAGGCAGCCCGATTTCAACTTTTTAACACTTTTTGGTGTACCGATCGATCCCATTATTGTCATTTCAATCACAAATGGTGAGAGTGCGGTAAGCGGTTTTGAGGCATGTTTAGATTGTATAACTATGAAGCATGGAAATGAATCCACACTTCATGGTTCGACATCTGAGTCAGATCCAGTTTTCGTTCGATTTTGATTTTTTAAAAAAATTATCCCTGTTGGTTTGTTTAAAATTTAGTCCCATGCTTGCCGCCCACCAAGGAGACCAACAACGGGACACTTTTAAAGTGCCAAGGATACGTAGATGTTATGCTCGGTAGGCAAAATCACCTGCTGTTTCATCCCGTAAGATAAGCCACCGCCTTCTAGTTAGTCTTGTAAGACTTAGGAAAGGAAAGTTAACGGGGTAGAATGTAGGGGCAACGTTGGTATCAAGAGAGATACAAAGAGAAAGATAAAGAAAGTGAGCGAGTAAATAAAGACTTCCTAGGGCTCGGTGTGACCAGCCGATCTGTTGAGACCGGGCCAATCCCGACTACCCGTCTAGAAGAAGTATTGGCCAAAGCAGTGTACTGCAACGGAAGGTCTCTGCTCATCTACCAGGATCCTTTCCTCCCACGACACGGGATGCAACCTGCGGCAAATAGGTTGCCTCTACTTAGTCGCCTCCTACGACACGTAGTGAGGACACGTCGACCCAATTCTACAACCCCGGACCTGCAGGGGGTGGTTCTGTAAGGTGTTTCAAAAACTGGCAATGTATATCGTCAGGCCCAGGGGTGTATCATGGGCCTTATTCAAAGATTCCATCAGCTCCAACAGTGGAAACGGTTGTTATAACTATCTGAGTTATTCAATGTGAATTTCAAGTCTTTTCTTTTTGAGGTTTTGATCTTCGAAAGGATTCTGAATATTTAGGTGATGCGGAATTTTTAGGGAAACCATCAGCAAGTGTATTAACTATGTTTTGTTTGGAATTGAAATTGTTGTTATTTAGTTTCAGATGCAAAGAACTGTATATTCCCTTTTCATTTGTTATGCTGATCGTGTGTCAAACTTTCTTTATAGAGGGACGTGAATTTAAAGTTGAAACATTTTTTCCATGACGCTCTTTTAATTTCTTTAATCGTGCGGCGAGCTTTGGTCCCAAGAATATGGTACTTAGTTAAATTTTCGGGCGTTGGACCATTATTAAATTCTCAATGGTTCTAGGCGTTGTTTAATGGCTTCTTTACATTCTTCGGTGAACCACAGTGTTTGGGTTCTTTTAGAGTTCCGTGAAGACTTGGAAATGGATTCTTCTGCAATCTCGATTGAGACAGAAGCAAAATACTGAATATGGTCATTGTCGTTGAAAATGATATCCCTGTTAAACCTAGCTGTACAAAGTGTTTTAAACTTGGTCCAGTCATCCTTGTTTAAATTCCATTGTTGAATTGCTTTACCGAGTGTAACGTTCGTGGTCGCGAGATTGGAAAGTGGTCACTGCTGTGAAGGTCATCAGCGACCTTCCAATTATAATCCAGAAGTAGCGAAGGAGAATAAATTGTCAAATCGATACACGTATATGTACCCGTTCCTGGGTGAAAATATTTTGGTGATTTGTTGTTATATCGACAAGTCGTGTCTAAAAATAAACTCTTCCACCTTTTTGCCCGTGTCGCTTATGTAGTTTGATCCCCATAAAATGTAGAACAAATGGGGTGGTAAGTTTTTTGAAGGAACTTGTCTAAGTCCTTTGGTAGTAGGTTGGTGTTTGGCGTTATATAAATAGAACAAAAGAAAATCACTCGATATAGTGGCTTATAAATTTGCGTTTAAGGGAATGACGTTATGAGGAGCCCTATTGTTTACAATGGGAACTCCTGAGGCCTTGTCAGCCGTTTTGGAGTAGGTGTTATGAGTGATGTCCGTGTCTTGTTTCCTGCAGGCAGAGTACTGCAGGATCATGTTCGTTTAAAAGCAGAAGAATGTCACCTGAGTGGTTTTCAAGTCCTCAGCAATTCCATTGTATGATGGTGTTCATTATGGATCTTTTTAAATCGGAACAGATGTAACTAGGTTAGACATTTCGCGGCCAAAAGTATGGGGTTATTTCTCTGGAGGAAGAACGAGATTAAATTTTTTGGTTGTAAGTCTGGAGCCACCTTGAGTACATAGAGCAGTTTCTTCTGCATCCATATCCTCAAAGTCTCCAAACCTGTTGTGCAACTTTATGGGGTTATCAAACCCTTTCTGCTGCCGATTTCTTTGCGACCATTTTTTTTGTGACTATTTGGTGATTTTGGTGGTGGAGTGTTGTTGAAGATTGTTCGAGTCGATTGAGTTTTTCAGGTTTCTAGCATGGGGTATTTGAACTGGATGGCGATTCAGGCGGGGTTGTTTGGATTTGGGCGTCTTTCCTTGTTTTGGGGTTATTTTTCACTACAGTTGAGAAGGCTGGGCCCGGGATTGAAGTTACAAGCTTTCTGGCCTCTAGGTAGGGGATGTTGGAGATGTACTTTTAACCCTCTGCATTTCCTTCTCATGTTTCCAGGTGTCACAATCCTCTGAATTGTCATGGTGCTCCTTTCCACAGTTAACGTAATGCAGAGTGGCTCTGCAATTGATTCCTGATGACAAGGGTCTCCGCATCGGCCACATACTTGGGTTTTCGAGCATCGGTGTTCCTGATGACGTATTTTTGACCGGCTGAGCCCTACCACCCTTTTAGAGGTATTAGAGACCAAAGTAGTGTATTGCATTGGATAGCCTCTGCTCAACTACCAGGATCCTTTCCTCCCCCGACACGGGACGCAACATACGGCAAAGAGGTTGCCTCTACTCAGTCGCCTCTTACGACTCGTAGTGAGGACACGTCGGGCCAATTCTACAACCCCGGACCCGCAGGAGGGCAAGTTAGGGCAAATAAATTTGCATGTGAAACCATGGCAAAAAAACCACCCCTATAGTAAAGTATGTACATCGAGTTGGATATTATAAACATATAATTTACATAAACAGGTAATAATAGATTTAAGATGGCTTTAGCAATAGAAACCATTTAGAAACAATCTATAAATCATTTAGATACATTTTTTCAGTATCTTAATATCTAAAGTATGTCATGAATAACTTGGATAGTATACATATCAATGGGTCGACCCTTGCAAATGATCAACATGGACGTTCAAGCCCTTACCTATGATTAGCTTTTACTCAAGCTCCAGGTGCAGGCCTTTGAACATTAACATAAGCACGACCTTGATAGACAAGTGAAAATTATAGCAAGGGGCAAGAGTTGGTTCTGGATCATTTAGCTTCTTTTAATTGACGAAACAGATCAGTTGTAGGGCAACGTTTATTAAATATATTACATTTGGATAATATTTACGGTTTATATAAACAGGTGATATATTTAAAACGGATTAACAGTAACACACATTAAAAAATATATAAATATAATTTCATATTGGCGATTTTTTCATTGGATATAGCATTTAGTATCTTAACATCTATTTATAATAATTCATGAACAAGTTGGCCAGTATACATGTCAGCCATGTGCGAGAGTTCAGGTTACAGCTTATTACGTAATTAGCGGAACATAAAAGAGAATGAAAGAGCGATTTTCAAAGAGGCTGGTATGCCAGCGTTCTTAGCAACTGCCATTTAATTTCTTACTGCCAAATCAAGAAGATGCCTTTACCAATGAGAGCATTTTTAATACGATTGTATCCAGGAAGGAGAGAGACATCATGATTTTTATTGTACAAAATAACTGCCATATTGAATACTACAGTTTTGGGTGCATAACCATGTTTTTCTTCTCTTTTACACAAGCTCGACATTTTAGAAATTATCTATTAATGAGACGTGTGTGTTATGTACAAGTAAGATCATTCAGCATAGAATCCTACGTCGATGGCGGGTAATTGCTCAACATCAAAGAAATAATTCCACCATAACAACGACCAATGGAAGAGGGATCTTTTATAAACGAGGTTTGGATATCTTGGATTTGTAACATTCAAAGCAGTCACAAAATTGCCGGTGCTGCCTGCAGTAGTATTTCTTACATGAATGGACGACTTCGAGTTAGATGTGAAGACTGTAATATGGGAACTTGCTACATTACATAGCTTTAATGTAGGAAACGCAGATTACAGATGGATGTCGATAGTTGAATTCTGGTCTTTTGCGGAAGCGAGTCAGTTTGCAATGTACTCAAAACTCCTGAACTTCTACTTTTTGCAAGTACGAGTACTAGACTTAGCAATATAAAGAATAACAGCAAAACAGACACCAAAAAACGGTTCTTTTAAAGGCCAATATAAACCTGCTTTGCGAGAGGAGTCCACGTCAACAGGGTCGGTAACAGTATTTTTATACTGCCTGATATTAAAAAAATAAAAACATCTACATAAAAGGGGTGGGAGACCGTCTGCCGTTCTAAATTCGAATTGAGAACGTTGCCTGGTTCAAGCTACGAGGAAGCAATCTTCCAAAGTGAACCACCTAAGTTTTAGTTTTTCGTTTTGGCCCTGTCTAAGTAAAATTGTTCATTTTATAATTGGGAGGCAAGACTCTAAGTCATAATTTTGTTAAATTTTGATCCCAAAATCAAACACAATGGCATCGCAATGGTAAAAGACATCTTTGCTGAATACTCTGGTCCCTTAATGACGTTGACAAAGATGTCCATGTAGAAGGGCGTCTCCCATATAAATTGCGATACAAAATGCCCGAAACGGTATATCGCGATACGAGTATAGTAATAGCAGAGTCTGAAAACGAGACTTATGTATCATTTTATCTTTAATAGAAAAACGAAATGGCATTGCACGCAATGGCAAGAGACATACCTTTTCTGAATACTCAGGTCCCTAAGTGACGTTTACAAAGATATCCATCTAATGGTTTTAACCTAGTTTAATAATACTTTATTTTTTAAGGTAAGTCATACTAAGAGTATGGTTGGATTGCCACTTTTAATTAGTTGGTCTTATTAATCTTTTTTTTGGACTTGTTCAGTTATGGCCTAATGTGAAATTTTAGTATTTAATTACAGTATTTTGCTTTTGGCGGCACCTTCGCTGCTTCATACGATCGGAGCACCATAGTCAAAAACTGAACTTCCGTCCTTCTGAGATGTCATGGAAAGCCTCGAACAGTCGGTGGGGTGGTTATCAATCATGTACACCATAGGGATGATATTAGCTTCCAGTATAGAGTTCTGCAGCATCCTTTCTTTCAACCGATCTTAAGGCAGTTGATGGCTACTGCATGTGTTGCCATCAAGGCAATATCTCCTCTCGCGAAACGTGGAAAAAACGTGTTGTCGATAATTTTGATCCGAGTATCTGTCATACCGTCTCATTCCTTCTTCATGCGAAAATACATCGGCATGGTAATCCTTTGAGGATGTACCTTTTAGCGTAATAAAGTCCATTGTGAATGACACTGCTGTGCCACGTTTGGGATGCGATTTTCTGACAACAGAATCTTGTAATCGGTCATTCATTTCTGCCGCTTTAGGTTCATCAGGAATAGGAGTCGAATTTCTCTCCATCTGTCGATGATGCGCACTGTTTAACCATTCCTTCTTTTTGACATAGTTGACTGCTGCACGGAATAGTCTCAGGCGGGTGAAAGATGTGTCTCAAGTGTTTGGTTAGGGAAATATGACACTGTCTCAAGTACGTGTTGTACCGCCTGGTCATATTCGATATGGCCGCGAAGCCTTCTGAAATAATTCGCGTTCAACGCTGAACATGCTGGTTTATTTTTTGGTTGGTGTTAGTAGTGATCGTGATGTATTTTTTTTTTTTTTGGTATATCTGTATATAATTCGTCTTTAACGTATACCTTATTTATTTTACGATAACAGGAATACTTTTGATGGTGCAGGATCAGGATCGGTCACTGATGTAGGAACGGTCGCTGATTCAAGGGCTGTCACAATGAAGGGTCTTTCAGGTGTACGGGCCGGCTCGTCCATTGTTTCGGGTCTTGCAATATTACCATTGCTGACATCATTTCCTTGATCCTATCCACGGAAAATGTCTACATTGTTGTTTGCTGTAATTTGAGTATGCGCGAGATTATGAGCAACAGCTAAGCGCTGCTCCTGCTGTAGCAACTTGGAGGACTTTGTTTCGTAGGAATGTCAAGCTTCGGTTATATCAATCTGCCGGCTATGGAGGTTCGATGACGCGCTGTGTAACTTCTTTCCCTTCCCGATTTAAGAATACATTGTGTGGACAGAGTGTGGCAAATTTAACGAGTACATTCGAGATGTATGTATAGATTCACACTCCAATTCAGCGAATGATACGGTGGTTAATTGGTTGGATGCTGTCTTATGCTCATCGACACAAATGTTCAGTTTGACTTCGCCGTTGTCCATTGTAACTCGAACCGGGGTATGAAATTCTGTCAGCAACATGTTCGTAAACACCGACGGTCGATGCGCGTTCTTTAAGGTAACTACTGCATTGAAGTAGGTGTTGAGAGACTTCAGTTGAAAGTGGGTTTAGTATTCCTTGCAATCTAGATACTTCATACAGTTCTTCCTCATGACTTCAGCGCGGTGCAAATGTCCTCAATAGTGCAGAACTGATCTTCTCCACGGAATCGTGCAGCTCGTCTCTCAGCCATCCTTTATCCATTAATTTCGGACACCTATGACGAATCGATGTAGTCTGAGAACAGAAGGAAAGGAACATACCCAGAGATTTGATATATCTGGCCTTACTAATGGCAACTAATATAAATGGCATCTGAACGAAATAATCCCTCACTGTTTCTGTATTCGCGAGAGCATCAGGATTCTCGAAGGGTGTATGATATAAAATACCACTGAAATTGGCAACAGCGTAGTTATGTTATTTGTCCTTTAGTGGAAAATTAAGGCGTTTTACCCTGAACTTGAACCATAACAGGTTGACACATTTTATTGTTGTTCAATGTTTTTTTTTTTGTTTTTTTTTAAAGATCTACTGGATATGAAATCAACACCGAATTTCAAAGTTGAAATTGTGGCTGCAAGTCGCTAGCAATGGTGTATGCTTTTCAGGTCACTTGGTACTAATTATATGGAAGAACTGTGCACGAGTCTAGAAATGGGTGAAGAAATAATAGAGTATATACGGGTTTGGTCTATAATTGGTTAATAATGAAATGTAAAATTTTAGTAAAAATATCTTTTGAGAGCTTATCCTATCTGTAATTTTTAACAAAATGTAGACAAAATTCAATTGATGCAATTTTAGTATTTTTACAGACTTAACTTAGGAGTACTCAATCATGAAAGTAGCACCTGATTCATTTGGTGCAGAATCGACGTGTTGCATGCACATGTAGATAAAAAATAAAATGCCGCGGCTCATAGTGTTCTCCACATCGTAGCTTGCACCAAGGATAGTTGTGCATGGAGAAATGTAGGTCTGATCATCAGCACCCAGAAATTTTAAGTTACTGAATTTTGAATATGATGGTGTTTCCGTGTTTACTATGGGAGTTGAAATAGTACCGTGAGTCCCATATGTGACCTATGCTATAATAGGAGCCTATTGTTTCCATAGTTACCACATACATCCAGGGTATCAATTTGGTGGTTTCTACACATGACAATCTTAATGGAGTCTTTTTTTATATGGTTTGCATGTGATTTTGGAGACAAAATCTATACAAAACACAAATGGGAAGGGTTGTATACACTGGACAGGGGCAGTATATAGCTCAGACTATGGGAAAAATAGAATATATGGCCCGATGGCAGAATTTTATATGTTGGTGCCCACAGAGTGGTCTATATGGTTAAGTACCATTTCACATATGCAACAATTCCCAAAAAAGTGGCGGGGGAGAGATTTTAAATGTAAACCACTTATGTCACAATCGCTTATGTATAAATACTGATCATTTAACTTTAGAGACACATTCAGTAAATCAAAGCAGAGAACATTGTAAAAATCAAGGAGTGCACAAAACTGCACATGCCGCATTGCCTCAACCTGTAGAAATGTACTAAAATAGTTTATGGTAAGAATGTTCATATTTTGCTTGTATTTTTTTTAGCCATAGCACACATTAACTTGCCTTTGTTACAATTCTTTTCTTCTTGATATTTCTCAGAGTTTGTAAAGAAATGCCCTTTCCTCTGATTTTTTTTCTCTCATATCCTGTACTTGCTTTATACAGTTCATTCCTGAGATAGACATCTTGCTTACTTTTCAGATGTTGTGCCACAGAACTGCAAGCTGAAATCAGACAACCGATAGATTGACACAGCTTAACCAGAGATTCTCCAGGTCCATGGTTACAGTTATGGACAGCACTATGAACCCTGCCATGCAAGTTTCTCTTACAGGTTATGGTAAGCAGAGTTTTATCCTTCGATTCACCGATTCGACTTTCTGAGTGTTCTTGTTTAAATTTTGTTTTTAACACTGTAAATTTAGCTAGCGGGTACTCGACACATATGCGTAATGTACTATTCTCTCTCTCACTGGACATTTTCAGTTTGAAATCACTTGGCAAGAATGTTCTTCTATCTATCCAGCTTGTACCAGCTACAGCACACATTAGACTGCATATGAGAAAGAATTATCACCTTGATAGCACTTAACTATTGCATCTGCTGTATAAGATATGTTACTTATTAATTCTGGTATACATGTATATTTTTGAAATGATTTTTCAAACTCAGCCTGGCCCCTCTTAGTGAAATCAAGTGCAAAGTTGTTCCGCATCTTTTCCCTCAGTTTTTTTAGTTCCTCCTGGCATCAAATCAATTAATTTGCTCGGACCTTTAATGAACTTTCTATGATTTTGATCCAGATGGCGTGTATTAATATGATTTACGGGGACTGTTTCAGTTATTCCTTCCCTCCCAAAGTCCAGGTGATTTTGGTAATGAAACTGCGAGCACGAAAGATATAATATAACGTCAACATTTCTAAGAGAAACTTTCTTGTAAAAATTAAAAATTGGATAATATTTAAAGTGAAAATTTAATAGAAGAAAATATAAATGACAATAAATCTAGGAAGTTGAAATATACTTTTAAGACCTCTAACAAGTGGTCAAATTTTAAGAGAAAACAATGGAAATATTTAGGATAATTAATTTTAATGTCATTAAACAAAGTATATTCTACGAGGTAATTTTCCCTAACACGAAAATAAGACGTTGTCATATGCATCCCTAAAGGAGAAAACAATATGTTTATGTTGAAAAGGTGAATGCCCATCTCTCGTTTCAGTGTATATATATATATATATATATATATATATATATATATATATATATATATATATATATATATATATATATATAATGGCATCGGCTTGCATATCAAACAGACTAAAAAATGTTATTGATGACAATATCTATGAAGATAAAAAATGTTTTAGCTGTGGTAAATTCTGGGGTAAAAGAAACACGATTATGTACGATATTTAATGTGAAGCAAATTAGGCAGTAGTGTCCAGTATAACTCTTAACATTCACTTTGTAAAAGCTGTCCATACTGTATGCTCGCAATTTATCAATAAATATTTGATTTAAGTTTGGAAATTCTATTCCTATGTAGGTTAAATTGTCTTACAGTTGGGCAGGGTCTTATAGTTTAGAAAACGGAACGTTTATCTGATTTTTCAAAAGCTTTCCACAGAGGTTGCTGACAAGGGATACAACTGTACCATATTTGTTTCTATTATTTACTGCAATTATAGGTAAAATGCTACTAAAACTATAAGTATGAAAATAATGTGGATTAATTCGAAACAAATTAAAGAAGTCCGTATGCTGATAACACACATTCATGGATCGGAAGAATCGCTAAAACACACTTTGAAAACAACGGATCAGCTAGTTCCATTCAATTTCATGATTAACATAAAATGTTGAAAAAAGTTGAGGCAATATGGATCGTTTCATTATCACTATCGAATATGAAATTATTTGAAAATGTTAAATTTGACTGGGAGAAAGGAACATTGGTATGCGCAAACTGCTATGCAAATTCACTGTACCACCATATTACAAATAACTGTAAAGAGACTACCCCAAGTATCGTCAATCGTGGCATCATTTATCTTGTCTGGGATAACGAAAAGAAAAAAAAAACACCCTCCTACCATTGGAGACTTTCTGTTGCATAAGTTAAGATAAATGTTTGAAGATGAATAATTCATTGGCAGTCGGCTCATTTGAATAAGCCTTGATGGTCCTAAATCCTAGCCAAGATATATTTAAGCGTTGATGGGATTTATTAACAAATGCTTACAATTCCTCTCTATTTGACTTTCAAATAAGTTCTTTTCCAGATAGTTTACAACAAGTAACTAGTTTTAACATAATTATTATTGAATTGTTTCATTCCCAACGTACAATTCGTTATTTTAGTCCAGTAATTCTCGTTCTGAAGATAGCTTTCACGTACGCAACAAAAGAGGAGAAAACATGTAATGTCGTGTGTATTGACTATTCTAGTCTCAACGTTACGGGTTATTCAATAAAGTTTGTATATTCATAAAGGAAGCTCCTTGAAGGCGTGTGTGTGTGTGTGTGTGTGTGTGTGTGTGTGATTTGGATTTTTAATGTAGCTTTAACAATTTTTAAGTCATATGGCTACGATGTCTACAGTGTGGCAGTTTATAGTGATGTCTAGCACTGTGGCATCATGCCGCAGACATGTAGCATGATGTCCCAGCCAGTCACACCAGGCCGACCAGTCCTAACACTAACCTCTTAATGCTGAGCGCCAAGCGAGGCAGCTGTTAGTACCTCGCTTGAAGGCAACATATATCTTGAATTATATTTATTGTGCAGATTCTAATGCGCTTGCAAATGAAAACTAATTAATTTTATAGGATCTGTCCCATCTGCTTCACAATTTTAATCTGTTTTTAGATTCCTGCAACCTTTTAAGGCAGTTTATTCATTCGCGTAGCACAGTCTACACAGCTGATTTTCTGGCATATTAAACTATGTAGGTCAGTGTAATTATTTTTATAATATAAATAAACAGAATGTTCAAAGTCCGAGCAATCTTTTTCGTTACATAAATAAAGACAATGGTTTTAGCAGAACGATCATAAAATCTCGTGAACTGTGAGATAAAATGGTCATGCTAGCATCCACCACTTTATCAAGATCTTGGTAGCCTAATTTACGGTGATGAATGAATATAGAAATTCAGATACATGGCTATTTTCAATGAGAGATTTTCGTCGTAGTCTTGTGCAAAGAATCTAACGATCAGTGTTTGGCATTTG
>JAECUM010043000.1:0-18018 GCA_016617855.1 Megalonaias nervosa
CTTGTAACAATGTAGCAAGTGGCTGACCTGAATACGCGTAGCTACCACTCTAGGTAGAGACAAACACAATAGAGACAGAGACAGACATATACTAATACAAGCCCGAGATTTATATATATAAAGCATTACCTAGACCTGAAGTCATGTTGGCGGTGTTCATAAATTTGCATAACTGTAATGGTGCTATAAATAGCTATAATCAAGGAAAAGACCAATGCCCAAAAGGATGTGACTAAAAGTAATGCTAAAGTTACTAAATTGTCCCAGAATTTAACGGAGATTAAACATGTCCATGAACATTAGATTACATTGGTTTAGACTAAAATGGATAAACCTACTAACTATTTATAGTCTCAACTTGTGTGATGATCGTGAATAAACACTCATGGATCTATATATAACTACAACTTGTGTAAATTCCCATTGGAAAAACCCCAGTCTATATTTATAGCCTCAAAATTTATAGCTTCAGTGACGTCACTGAGCTGGTTGAGCTGAATACGCGATGCTGTAGGTAGGTAGGTAGGTGAGATGAATTTGATATGGATAAAGTGAGTTTTGTAGGGACAAAGACCAATACACACACAAAAGAAAGGGAAGAAAGAGAAAAAACCCAATATCTCCTATCCACACAAACGAACGCGAATGCATAAAACACACTATACTATCCACACAAACGAACGAGAACGCATAAAACACACCATACCTACTATCCACACAAACGAAAGCCAATGCATAAAACACACCACTTGTACTATCCACACAAACGTACGCGAATGCACAAAATACACCATACCTACTATTCACACACACGGACGTGAACGCATAAAACACACACACACACACAAACACACCACTTGTACTATGCACACAAACGAACGTGATCGCATAAAACACACCATATATACCATCCACACAAACGAAGGAGAACACATAAAACACACACACACACACTACTATCCACACAGACGGGAAGAGAAGAAGAAAGACCATACTTACTATCCACACAAACGGACGAGAACGCATAAAACACACACACACACTATATTATTCACACAGAAGGGGAAGAAGAATAAAAGCACCAATATCTACTATCCACACAGAAGGGCAAGAAAAAACATCATATCTACTATCCACTCAGAAGCTAATAAAATAACCCATTATATACTATCCACATAGGTATGTGCGCACAGCAACACTCACAAATATACACACCAACAAACGTACCAGTACGCACACAAACACACAAATACACACACAATATGTTTTTATTCACTCTCAATTATCGCAACAGTCAAGTGGTGAACTTTGGGTTCTTGAAAGAAGCCTTTCACTATGGACAGGATGGAAATTTTAAGTGACTACCCACAAACCGCACAAGATTGTACGTTTACTCACACACCAAATCGTCAGCCGGCCCTTGGAAAAAGTCTATCAAATTGTGTACCAGAAGCGAGTACGGCTTCCCAATCACTTCACTTTACCGTACGGTCACGCTGGTATAAAAAATGGTTCCAAGACGATAGCCACCAACAAGAAGGATGACTTCGACACAGCAAGAATCGAGTGAGAGACCCACAGAGAACTCCAAGTTCAAACCATAACATTTTCCTGTTTTGTTGCCTGACTATTGCAGTTGTGCCAGTCGATTGGAAACGTTTAAAAATTGGCCCACGGACAGGGAAGGATTACCTACTGCGAATGTTTTAGCTAGAACAGGATTTGTCTACATGGGACCTGAGACTGGATTGGGATACGAAGTACATTGTTTCAGTTGTGGTCTGAGGTTGCGTATGGATCGATGTATCTACAAAGATTCAGCTATTCTGGAACATACTCAATGGTCTCTGCATTGTCCTTACCTTTCTATGGTCTTTCCACTCATCATACTACGGTTTAGGCATGACGGTACCTTAGAGAAGGTAGTAGCGATGTCCAAGAAGAAGAAAAGAAGACTTCCAAAACTAGGCATAAAAAAGGAACGATGTGCAAACTCGAGACTTCATTATGACTAGTATAAAAAGGAACAACGTCCAAGACCGATAGTTTATTTTCAATACCAACACCAAGCGAGAAAGATGAATCCTTTCACACAGCAAGTCAAACCAGAAACTCGAGTACGATGCTGTGCCTTGCGATGACAGGGAAGCCGTATGCTATGACCTCAGCGATTCAGTACCACATCATGGGAACTTTGCTATACCTACCATGGAAAGTGATGCCCGTGCGTGTCAAACCTGACGGATGCGAAAGCGATGCCACTCGTCATCGTACACCTTTTCATTTTACTAGTTTTCATGGTGGATGTCATCATTATGAAACCATGCGGCTACCACCCTACGGATGTCATCCAAAACTGAGCAAACTCCTACATATTTAACCGTATCCTCATCGAAATGAACCTGTGAAAGACGAATATTCGTTCCCTGTGCGTTTGCCTGAATACTGCGACTTGGGCAGTCGATTCCAAACCTTCCAAGGAAAATGGCCAAAATATCTAGGAGGACCTACCACCGAAGAATTAGCTAGAGCTGGATTTATCTACTTGGGCGAAGGGGATAAAGTCAAGTGCTTCAGTTGCGGTGTGACACTTCACGAGTGGGAGAAGAAAGATTGCGCTTACCTGGAACATGCTCGATGGTCTCCGGATTGTCACTACCTACCTTTAATGGGACCTAGTCATTGAAGTGGGCATACTGTTACGACCCTGTAGTTAAATTACATGTGTGTTAAAATTTGAATTCTTTTTAATTCTTTCTATTTTATTTTTATTTCATTTTTATATCATTAAATATAATTATTGTTATGATTATGATTGTGTTCGCAGGGTCTGATATTTTGTTAGAAACATCGTGTTTATTTAAAACGTAAATGTGACTCGTGTAAGCACGATTTTTGCATGACGGTTTTTGTCGATTCAAGTAAACAGTCGGAAATAGCTCTGTAAATAATTGGTTGTCACCACGGTCATTACTAATAATACTTGTTGACATTCTATACTACGTTGGCGGTATTTCGAAATCTCCACGATTTCTTCATGCGTGTACATGAAATGACGTGTGAGTTTGCTTTAAAATACTCAGGTACCTGCGAACTAGTCTAGAGTCATATTTTAACATCTTAGAGAGTCACATCATAACATCATATAGAGTTTTCAATACCTTAAGAAGGTATTCTTTTGTGCTGGAAAGAGTTCGTTCGTACGTATGAAGAATAACATGTGTTTTGTTATTGAGGATAGTTCTACTTCGTCTACCTTCTAAATAATAATTTTCCCTGGAGAACTACACAACTGGCTTTAGACAAAGACATTTGCTGAAATTATTTCTAAATTGGAACAGAACAATACAAATTTGAATTTGAATTTGAATGAAGGAATTCAGGTGGATTCTACTGATCTTGGAACAACCAATCTTCGGAATTCGGAAGTTATGGAAAATCTAGACCAGAAACTTTCTCATTTACAAAATCAAGAAAAAAGTGAACTTAAACAATTGTTGTCTGAATATGAGCACTTGTTTCCAGACGTGCCTACAAGGACAAACAAAATTTTTCACGACGTTGAAATAGTAGATTCAAAACCCATGAAACAACACCCATACAGGATGAATCCTTTTAAACAGGAATACATGAAAAAAGAGATTCAGTATTTACCGGAAAATGATTTTATAGAGCCCAGTAAGAGTGATTGGAGTTCACCGTGCATTCTTGTTCCGAAACCGGATAAAACTTTCCGAATGTGTACGGATTATAGGAAGGTGAACAGTGTGACATAAACACTCATTTCCATTGCCAAGAATCAACGATTGTATCGACAAAATTGGAAATGACAAATACGTCACTAAATTCGACCTTCTGAAGGATTTTTGGCAAATTCCACTAACGGAAAGAGCAAAAGAAATTTCGGCATTTGTGACTCCAGATGGTCTCTACCAGTATAAAGTAATGCCATTTGGGATGAAGGGTTCTCCAAGTACTTTTCAACGCCTTATGAATATGATTACTTCTGGTCTAGACAATTGTGATGCCTATATTGATGACGTCATCATCTACAACACGTGGAAAGAACATCTAGCCACGATTCGGAAGTTCTTCTACAGACTTACTGAAGCAAATTTGACTATTAATTTATCTAAAAGTGAGTTCTGCCGTGCGTGTGTTACTTTTCTAGGACATATGGTGGGACGTGGTCAAATTAAACCTATAGATGCTAAGGTCAAGGCTATTTCTGAATTTCCTGTGCCTGTCAGTAGAAAACAGCTGACGCGATTTTTGGGTATGGCTGGGTACTATCGCAAATTTTGTTCTAATTTTTCTGATATTGTTGAACCTCTGATAAACTTGTTGAGAAAGAAAAACAAGTTTCTTTGGACTGAAAAATGTCAAGAGGCTTTCGATAGATTAAAGGCCATACATAAAAGTGCACCAGTTTTAACAGCTCCAGATTTCAGTCAACCATTCAAACTATCTGTGGATGCAAGTGGTGTTGGGGTTGGAGCAGTTTTGCTTCAAGATGACAAAAATGGTGTAGAACACCCAGTGTGTTATTTCTCTAAGAAATTAAATAAACACCAAAGGAACTACTCCACAATCGAGAAGGAATCCTTAGCTTTAATACTGGCATTACAGCATTTTGAAGTTTATATCAGCTCAGCTCCTTCTCCGGTTGTTGTGTTTAGTGACCACAACCCCCTTACTTTAATCGACAGGATGAAAAATAAAAATCAAAGACTATTGAGATGGGGTTTATTTTTGCAAGAGTACAATCTTGACATCAGGCACATTAAAGGAAAAGACAATTTAATTGCCGATGCACTTTCCCGTGTATAGAAATATCATTTTCATATACACCTTTGTATAATACATAAGAATTCTTCTTGTGTAAATTTTTTTAACTCGTGTATAGTTTACATCTGGTAAAAAAGAAAGTTTTATTACATAAATCTTTCTTTTTTTTCTTTATGGGGGGAAAGTGTTAAGACCCTGTAGTTAAATTACATGTGTTAAAATTTGAATTCTTAATTCTTTCTATTTCATTTTTATTTCATTTTTATATCATTAAATATAATTATTGTTATGATTATGGTTGTGTTCGCAGGGTCTGATATTTTGTTAGAAACATCGTGTTTATTTAAAACGTAAATTGTGACTCGTGTAAGCACGATTTTTGCATGACGGTTTTTGTCGATTCAAGTAAACAGTCGGAAATAGCTCTGTAAATAATTGGTTGTCACCACGGTCATTACTAATAATACTTGTTGACATTCTATACTACGTTGGCGGTATTTCGAAATCTCCACGATTTCTTCATGCGTGTACATGAAATGACGTGTGAGTTTGCTTTAAAATACTCAGGTACCTGCGAACTAGTCTAGAGTCATATTTTAACATCTTAGAGAGTCACATCATAACATCATATAGAGTTTTCAATACCTTAAGAAGGTATTCTTTTGTGCTGGAAAGAGTTGTTCGTTCGTACGTATGAAGAATAACATGTGTTTTGTTATTGAGGATAGTTCTACTTCGTCTACCTTCTAAATAATAATAATTTTCCCTGGAGAACTACACAACTGGTTTTGGACAAAGACATTTGCTGAAATTATTTCTAAATTGGAACAGAACAATACAAATTGTGATTCACAGTGAAAATTCTGGACATTTGTGTTTAACCTTCGTCTGACATCATCATCCGCCATCTTGGAACGGAATTGAGATTCAGACTACGTCAATTTAGAACTGTTTAATCACAGGACTTGTGTTTTCACAATATTAGGACAAATTTTTGGATCTTCTTCGTAAATCGTAAGTCTTGTTTAATATATTTACCTTTTCACTGTGTTTTCTAGGGAAATAAATTTATTTTTGTTAACATTTACAAAGCTTGTTGTCTTCGCTCTTTTTTTGTTACTTTAAACGAGCCGATACGTAACAATACCATGTCGTTTAAGAAACCAGCTACGTGGCTAGTCAAACGTTGGACAACACGTAGACAAGTATTTAAACCCCATTGGAAAAACCCCATTGGAAAAACAATCTTTAAACATTACCAAACGAATTGCAAGAGAAGATCCTCAAGGAAATTTGGCTGGGACTTTCCAGAGCAAAATCAATGGGTGACTAAGGAACTTTTACGTCGAGAAATTCACAAGAGGAAAACAAAAGTCAACAAACAAGTCAGATTTCTCTGGATCAAGTGTGCGTTCTTCTGAATATTCCGCTTTAGGCCATTTACATTTGAAGATTTTACTGACATTCTTGACCGTTTCCTGGAATGGCAGTGGCCAGAAATTACTCACTACATTCGTTACTTTCGCTCTAGCAGAAGTGTTTGACTGACATAGTCATGGATAATTTACAAGAGAACATTCGTGGTTTGCCTGTGGAGTTGAGAGAATGCATTTACCGAGAGTTGGTCAAAATACAAGTGAAACTCAAAGAACAATTGCATCCGTTACGTCACCGATGTTTAAACCACTGGTACCTAAATGGTATAAAAGGACTGACTGAGACGAAAATGTTCCAGTGGTCGAACAATGATCGACTACTCCCGGACGATAAGGATTGGATTGTTGTTAGTGATTTTTACTACAAGGTAGAGATACTGCAACGAATTTCAGAAGAAGAGCTAGAGGATTACCAAAATCTTTTACACAACGTAAACTTAGTTCAAGAAGAAACTTCTGAACGGTGTGTAATGTGCATGTTAGTGACTAAACCGTATAGATTCGACACTGGAGTACCCATCTGTTTCACCACTGGTGCCAAGACGGAGGGCCTGTCGTGTACACGTCCCCGTCGTCGACTTAACAACAACCAAAAAAATCTATAAAAACCTCGGTCACTTGGGGTCTGTCTCACACATCGTCAACATGACGTCCCTTCAGTCTCATCTTCCCGTCAAATTGATTCGTGCCTTGTACGGTTTCAGTCGCGAAAAAAATATACAATTACGTGCTCGTGTCTTAGAAGTTAGTCTTAAAGAAGTCTTACAATGGTTTACGGTGACAGCACGTCAATTACTGCAAGGTATCATTCACATTCCACATCAAGCAAAACGTTTCTTTGAGAGAAACAAAGTAACCTTGACGCAAATAGCCGATCCTCGCATCGACACTCAAACCAAAAAGCAAATCATTTTGAAACCTGGAGGTGGCGGTTCTCTAGGAGGTGTCATCATTCGTTCCCTCTTAAAATGGGATCCCAATGCTCCCAAAGTCCTGCCCAAGAACAAATCCACTCCCCGACGTACCCAGTAGAAAAAGAAAAAGAGCAACGGTGTCAAGACCAGGTCACAGCCTCAGAAAAAGAAAAAGAAAAGCCCACAGGAAACAGCTTCTACCCACAAGAGAGGTACTGCCGCCAGGACGCAACCTTACATTCGCAAACCACGATCTGCTGAAACAACGGTGACTGCGTCTCCAGTAACTTCAACATCTTCCACTTCTCCGTTGCTGGTGATGCCTGACAAACCCGATTTGACACGCGTCTTTCCTAATTTGATGAAACATTGGAAACCTGTGTCTCCAAAAACGTCTTCTCCAGCGGTGACACCCTCTCCCTCTTTAGCGGCAGTGACAAAGTACCTGCCCCCAAAATCTTTAGCGGCAGTGACCGCTGCTCACAAAGTACCTGCCCCCAAAATCAAAGTCCAAGAGAAATCGGGCATGTTAAAAGAGTTTATTGGATTTGTCCAAGCAAGAACTGTCCCGATTGAGTCCGTTGCGAACCCCTCCACGATGCGTGATGCCTGCCATGAAAATGATACAACGAGCCGACAATCAGTGGCGACGCATTCCAGAATAGAAAAGACCTGAGGCAAACGATAGGTTTAGTGTTGTTGTGCTGCTGAACACCCAAAGATGTCCCCTCCAAGAAGTGCACACCGTTACCATCGTTGTTCTTCTGTCCAAAAAGGAAAAGGAAAAATAAAAGGACAGTCACGTCATCCAAAAAAACACTTAGCCAAACATCGACGTCTGTCCCTGAAAAGACACACTCGTCCAAAGAAAAGTCACCAAAGAGGAGTATTCTTTGGCGATTTTGCAAAACACATTTGTCACCTTTATGACGAAGCGATAGCCCCCCCAAAAAGGATAAAAGGCCGTGTGACAAGTCATCGACGTTAGTATCTTTTGCTGTGTACCCTGGTACCAACGAACAAACCGAGAAAGATGTCACCGCCCAAAAGACATCCTTCTTCTACCCCGAAAGGAAAGAAAAGGAAAGGACTGCCTCCTCGTTTAGTCAAACATTGGGACAAGTTGTCCGTCCTGTCCAAAGCTTCTCCACCCATGCGAAAAAAACTCATTCAAACTGCCTCCAAAGATGTCATCTATACCATGAGCGAATGTTGTCTGAATGTTTTGAAAGGAAAGATACCTAAATATCAGAAAAAATGCTTAGCCAGACATCGACACGTTCTTCGCCAAATGGTCCAAAAGAAAATACCCGTTCGTCAAAAGAAAAAGATGTTGGTGCAAAGCGGAGGAATTGCCATTTTACCTCTGTTAGGACCCTTGCTGGGAACCGTAGGAGGACCTATTCTGAAAGAAGTATTGTGAACAATGTCAAGAATCCTGGGATGAAGATAAACGGTCAAGAAGATAAAAGGTTCCTCTGAAATCAAAAGATCTCAGACGTGACCCTTGAAATCCAATGGAAGGACGAAAACTGGCTTTAGTACCTTACAAACGATGGATGGAATACCATAGTTGGCAAGAACGAACCCCGCATTTACCTCCCAATCCTCATTTGACCGAGATGTCCCAGTTACAACACGAATTGCAATCACTGATGGATCGCAACGATTTGTCAGAAACGGAAAAATCGCAACGGTATGGTCAATTGTTGCAAAGACTGCAACTCTTTCACCAGAAAGCTTTAGAAAGATTTTAAGGCCTTCATGAAAAGTTCACCACCACCACCACCCCCCGAGGTCAAAACACCTTCGACAGAAGTGAAAAAGAAAGAAGGGAAAGCAGAAGTGAGAAAAGAAAAGACCAAAGCCATTCCATTACCACCACCACCACCACCACTACCACCAAAACTACCTTCGACTTCTACTTCTGTGGCACATCGGACACGTAAAGCCGTTTCTAAACCACCCCCTCGCCTCGTCCCATTCAGAGTAGCATCAGTGAAGAGTGGATCACTTAAGAAATGGACAAGGTGTTAGCCAGCATTTACTACGATCCAGCCCATTCTGCCGGTTACGGAGGAGTTCATAAATTGTATCGTGCTGCCAAAACTCGACTGAAAAGTATCCGTTTACCTCAAGTGCAACGATGGTTACAAGAACAAGCCACGTACACCTTACACAAACCCATTCCACGAAAATTTTCCAGAAGTCGCACCTGTGTGTAGGGCATCGATCATCAATGGCAAGCCGATTTAGCCGATGTCTCTCATTTGGCCAGCTACAATCGTGGTTACAAATATTTGTTTTGTGTCATCGACGTCTTTTCCAAATATGCTTGGGTCGCATGGATACTTACCCTTACCGAGCGTACCTGGAAAATCTCTTGACGTACGAAAAAGAGACCAAGAACACTCGTCTGTATGTTTGCGTGGTATGGAAACCTGACACCTCAGGTGAGGACACGTTTAACGGCACAGCCCTGACAGCCGATGACAATCCTCAGAATGTGGGCTTTAACGACTGTCGAAAGAAAATCCTGCAAGGTCGTAGTTTAGAACTGATGGATCGTTTGCACTTAGACATGTGGTTGCAAGACAAGTATTTGCTGAACGCAGTGGATATTTGCCTGAGACTCAATCGCAACAGTGTCGCTTTCCATTTGATGGCTCATGCCAAGGACTACAAAACCATCATCCAAGAAGCCAGACTTTACGTGCATCCCGTAGATGCGTTACCTAAAGCGGGAAACGACATCAGTCACACATTGAGCAGAACGACCGCCAAGTATCCGATACGACGTGTAGAAGTGCAAACGTTCACCATTGCTGCTGGACTCCGATCCAAGATCGAAGATCATCTGTTCCAAGGACAGTTACCCAAACGTTTAATCGTTGGTATCGTCAGTAATGCAGAACTCAATGGAGCCCCAGATCAAAATCCTTTCCAGTTTAAGCACTACAGTGTCCAAGATCGAAGTCAGTCGCGATGGCAAGATCTTATGTACCAAACCCTTCGAACCTAACTTTGCCCAGAAGAATTACTCGAGATCGTACTTGTCCCTGTACGAAGCTACCGGACAACTAGGAACCAACACCAGTCACGGTATTTCGTACGAAGATTATGTAGGAGGTTACACTTTGTGGGCCTTTTGATTTCACTCCAGACCAAGGCAGCGACGAGGGACATTTCCACCCTATAAATCCGGTCAACTGCGTGTGGAACTTCAGTTTGCAGAAGCTCTCGCCGAGACGGTCAACGTCATCCTGTATGCCGAATTCGATAATACCATCGAAATCAACAGTTTAAGAGAAGTCATTCTAGACTATTAGAAACAATGGAAGACTCTTATCCTTCACTGAACGGTAGAGAATCTTTGGAAATGGAATGGGAGGATACCGTGAAAGCAGAACCAAAAACCAAGACAAAGAGGATGTAGTGGTCACGTCCAGATGGCCAGAACAAGAACATTTAGTGTCGTGTTTTGCCAAACACCTGGCAGATAAAATTACGGAATTGACCAAGAAAGATTTCTATGGATGTAAAAACGATCATCCCAGTCAAATTCAACACGATAAATGTTTAATGATGAGTCAAGAAAAATTGGACGAGTATCTGGAGAACGCTTGGGGTCTCTTCTAGGAAGAAGCAGTGTTGCATGAGTGGTATAGAGGCTTGCGTGATCATTCTTGCCCACCATTGACTACTAAAGAGATCTATCGCATCGAAGCTCTCATGGCTCAGAGTACGAAGACAAAGCGAAGAGACGATTACTTCAGAGATTTTCAAACAAAGTCAGAATTGAATTGATGACTTATCATTACCTGTGAAAAAAAAAACAACAAAACAAAAAATGGATACCTGGGGAACTTTATTACCTTTTGAACAAGTTCGTATACTGCTTCTTGGAATCCTGTCGTGTGCGCTCATCGCAAACCTCAAGACCATCAAGCTTATGTCATCAGCACGGACGACGGTCATCTCCCAGGAACCAACTGGGTAGCTATCTACTTCCCTCAAGGGGATTGTGTGGAATATTTTGATTCGTATGGACTACCCCTTTTGGAAGACGACATCATCTACTTTATGAGAATAAATGCCCAGACGACACCATATAATAACATGAAATTACAAGGCACAGATTCCATGGTGTGTGGACAATATTGTGTGTATTTTCTTCATCAACGCAGTCTTGGATATCCATTAGAACATTTAGTGACTTATTTTGATAGTAACTCTTCTAGAAACGATGAGAAAGTAGATCGATGGTTTTGTGACCATTATGGTTATCTTTTGTCTTTAGGTAGGAAACGTAGTGTGCATCAATGGCCTCATGACTTCCATCAGTGGAAATCTCAAATGATTTCACAATGTTGTCAACCTTGTCAAAAAAAGTTTGTTTGATGTTATTGTTAATTGTTAGAGGTTAATTGTTTGTTGAATAAAAAGTTATGTTTTGAAGAGAAAAATGTCTGTCGTTCGTTCATGTTCAAAAAAGACTGAATATATGCTCTTTGACTTCTCTCTATCCCTCACCATGACATTCGCTATCATAACGTTCCGACCCAACAAAAGCCCTAGTAGGGATGTTTTCTATCGCGTCTGCGTTTGAACCATATAAAGCAGGGCAGTCTCCAGTCTGGCCATGCAGGCATTAAACGGTCGCACATGCCCAATGGACGAACGCAATCTTAATTCTAAAGTCAAAGTCAAAGTCAGTCTGGCCATCCACTGTTGACTCGTTAACCTATGAACATGCCTTCCAGACTAGCCAAGCTGAACGAAGCTTACATGAAGTTACATCGTGTCAGGCTAAACGTGATACGGAAGCCTGAAGAGATAGAGAATGTCAGAATGTTATCAGTAGCTCAAGATCTGATAGAAGAAGTCTTCAGACAGGAAATCAAGAAAGAACAAGAATGGGCAGAGAAGTACAGACTTTAGAAGCAGAGAGAACAGTAACAACAACAGCAGCAGCAGGAACCAGACAGGTTTTGTCGACTGTCGAGTAGACACCAAAGAGTTCTCCTTCTCTTTCCGCAGAAGCAGACCCTATCGTATAGGAAAGCCTGCAGCCAGACGGGGACGCAATCTTAGACAGTAACAAAAGATTGCCATCACTCCCCGTCAACAAAAACAGCCCTTTTCAGGGCTACCCCCCCCCCAATACTCTCAAAAAGATATACTAATTCAAATTGCCAAAAACAATTTGTATGTTTATGTCAGTAAAACAAAATCCACCCTTTGTTTCTGTCTTGTCGAATCGTGCATGTCTGTGTAAGTAAAAAGGTCAACGTGAGTGTTTCTTTTAGGTCCGCCCGATTGATGTGATGGTAAGTTTTGGTGTCAGGGGATGTTTACCTTCACGTCCGTGCTTCAATTATATAAAGGGACGCGATCATCAGTCTTGCTACCCATCGTTGACGTATTAACACTGAAGATGAGTAACAGAATTGCTAAGCTTTTAGAACTCCAAATGCATCTGGAATAAGTCAGGCGCCTTTTAGATGAGCTGGTTATGGAGGCAATACAGGAGGAAGACAGAATAGAGGAGGAAGAGAAGAGAAAAAAGAAGAGGAGGAAAGGATCCTGCCTCACCTTATGTTAAGTCCTGTGTGTGAGGTGAAACCAATGATAAGTACACCTCCACAACCAGTACCGTCACCTCAACCACAGCCACAACATCCTCGACTCTGGTATAGAAGACAGAGGGAAGTCTTCAGAATCCAAGAAACTGAAGATTGGGGTTCTGAAGCGACTCAAGAGGCTTCTGCGCTCCCAATCACAAATGTGAATTGGGTAAATGATTGGAGCAGGAGATGTGTCTGTGGTGCAAGACCTGGGAGGTGTAACCATTAGCCAGGCGCATCTGAAGTTCTAAAACAGCCCTTCTCGGGGCTAACCAGATCTCTAGAAAAGAGACATTATTCAATTTGTCAATTGTGTAAATGTAGAGTAGTGTGACTATAAACACTCACTCCTTTACTGATGTGTGTGTATGTGTTTGTGTGTTTTGCGTTTGCGTACGTTTGTGTGGATAGTATAGTGTGTGTGTGTCGTGTGTTTTATGCGTTCACGTTCGTTTGTGTGGATAGTAGGTATGGTGTGTTTTATGCATTCGCGTTCATTTGTGTGGATAGCATAAGTGGTGTGTTTTATGCATTCGCATTCGTTTGTGTGGATAATAGGTATGGTGTATTTTATGCATTCGCGTCCGTTCGTGTGGATAGCACAGTGTGTGTGTGCGTTCTCGTTCGTTTGTGTGGATAATATAAGTGGTGTGTTTGTGTATGTGTGTTTGTGTTTTATGCGTTCTCGTTCGTGTGTGTGGACAGTAGGTATGGTTTGTTTTATGCATTCGCGTACGTTTGTGTGGATAGTACAAGTGGTGTGTTTTATGCATTGGCTTTCGTTTGTGTGGATAGTAGGTATGGTGTGTTTTATGCGTTCTCGTTCGTTTGTGTGGATAGTATAGTGTGTTTTATGCATTCGCGTACGTTTGTGTGGATAGGAGATCTTGGGTTTTTTCTCTTTCTTCCCTTTCTTTTGTGTGTGTATTGGTCTTTGTCCCTACAAAACTCACTTTATCCATATCAAATTTATTTCACCTACCTATCTACCTACAGTATCGCGTATTCAGCTCAACCAGCTCAGTGACGTCACTGAAGCTATAAATTTTGAGGCTATAAATATAGACTTTAGTTTTTCCTATGGGAATTTACACAAGTTGTAGTTATATATAGATCCATGAGTGTTTATTCACGATCATCACACAAGTTGAGACTATAAATAGTTAGTAGGTTTATCCATTTTAGTCTAAACCAATGTAATCTAATGTTCATGGACATGTTTAATCTCCGTTAAATTCTGGGACAATTTAGTAACTTTAGCATTACTTTTAGTCACATCCTTTTGGGCATTGGTCTTTTCCTTGATTATAGCTATTTATAGCACCATTACAGTTATGCAAATTTATGAACACCGCCAACATAACTTCAGGTCTAGGTAATGCTTTATATATATAAATCTTGGGCTTGTATTAGTATATGTCTGTCTCTGTCTCTATTGTGTTTGTCTCTACCTAGAGTGGTAGCCGCGCGTATTCAGGTCAGCCACTTTCTACACTGTTACAAGTGTCCAGTACCGTAACGTCACCCTACCTGTTCCATTCCTATTGTCCCTATACAAAATTCCCATTGTCGCTATAGTGGCCCAGGGTGTGCCATTTGTCGCTATAAATCTTGTCGCCAAAGTGGCCCGGGGGGAGGGGTCTGTAATGTATTTTCCATTGTCGCTATAGTAGCCCCATTTACTACTTATAGAGATTTGATTTGTTCGATTACAGTGTTTTGTTGAAACTTCGACATCCAATGTCAAGCTTTAAGACTGCATCTTTTGAATTACACAGCGGTTGTTGAAATGTTAATGTCACATGTGAAGAATTCCAATTTCACGTGTTGAATCAAATTGCTTGTTCTTAAAGTTCCATTTTATTTTCTAGATCGAGATTTTAGATCGTATCAACAGCTAAAAATGTAAAAACTCGACATTAGACATCGAAGTTTCAATCGACATTGTGTAATTCATCAGATTAAATCTAAATACTCGACATATGACAACTTCCAACCACCGCTGTACAATTCAACAGATAAAATCTAAAATCTCGACCTAGACAACGAAATTTTAAGGAAAAACAGTTCGATTCAACGTGCGAAATTTGATTTCTCGACATACGACAGTGAAATGTCAACTGCAACGCTCTCATTAGACCAGCTTAGATAAAATATTATTTTAAAAATCAGCATTTGATATTCAATTTTCAACCAACACTGTGTAATTCAACAGTTGAAATCTAAATACTCGACGTATCAAATGGAACTTTCAACACCAACAGTTAGATTCGACATGTGAACTTGGAATTCAAGACATAGGACATTGAAATTTCAACCACCGCTGCACAATTCAACACATAAAATCACAAATCTCGACCTAGACGATGGAACTTTAAGGATACGCAATTTCATTCAACACGCGAAATTGAAATTCTCGACATATGACATTAAAATTTCAGATGCAACGTTCTCATTGGACCAGCTATTATCCCCTACGGAGCCTCATAGCCGACCCTGTTGTCATCTTCATGAAGCATGCGAGTTGCAGCACGCCCACCGGGAAGCAACGCCCACATCTAATCTGATCGGTCGGTTATGAAAAAACGCAAACGAGCTAAAAGAAAGAAACATGTTAAAATATTTCCAAAAATGTATGATTTTACGTCTTTTCTTGGCGACTTTTAGTAGTAAAGATTGCTTATTAACCATGTAACTGACCAATCGGATTAGCTGTGACCGGAGCTTTTTTACGGTCATGCTGGAACTTAAGTATGGCAAGTCAACTCGAAGTAATATGTACTAATTAAACCATACATACCTGATTCAGATGTTAGCGAGTGGAATAGATAGACAAATCAATTGATGCAAACGATGTCTTGCCAAGATCTTTAAAGCATACTTTCTGGTACTGACGCTTGATTAAACATAGAGTACAATCTGAGTACAATCAGATCTGCACTGTCCTGGAGCAGCAGAGAGGGTGGACCCTACAACTTTTTAGAGACCTCATTTTTGAAATTTAAAGGTTCCTACGAAGGCTGAAAAAAAGTTGTCTTAACAGTAAAAACTTCTCTAATTGACCAGATTTTTTCTGATTTTTTCAATCTGGTCACTACGCGTATGTCGTTCACCCTCTCTGCTGCTATGGTTTTTATCCAAAAATTGTATCAAGTCCGTTACGATATCTTGACCTCGGATCATGTAAATTTATTGTTACAAAACCAAAGGGAGCAGATTGTACTTTTGAAAAGAAATTTTTAAATTTGTTCATGTCCATGTCGCCTGAACACCAAGTATAATAAATATTTTTCAGCGTATGATTATCTACTCCAATAAATACAACTAAAACGTTACAGTTATCCCTGATCACTTTTGGAATTTGTATATAACGCTGTGTAACATAAATCACATCAGTGTTTTTATGTCTACCTCGAGAAAATATTCTAGCTGGATTAGATTTTGTCCAGCATAACATCATCATACACTACTAAATTATTAATGAATCCATCCAGATCATCTACAGATGGCGCTTCATCAATATCAGTAATAAAGTCTATGATTTCACTGTCTTCATGCAACAATTTTGCGTTTTCATTAAAATCTTTAAGTACTTCGTAACATCGCTGATCATCTACAGATGGCGCTATTAAATACAATTTATCCCACTTCAGCCATCTCATTATTAGATTGAGCAATAATTGCGTCTTCCCACTTCCAGATGGGCCTTTTATAATCATTCTGATAGAATTCGGAAGCGCTGGATGGTGCTTTACTGGTTCTTGTTTTCGTGTCGCAGAAAAGTCAATTATATCCATATAATTAATAATATGAGTCTATATTGTGTTCGATGCAGAGCATCAACACCTACTACTGAATTAACGGCAATAACAACAAAAAATAAAAGACGAGCACTTACAGGTAAGTGTGTGAAATGTGGCACCAAGAAATATAAATTTATTTCATCAAAAACAGGTGGGGATATCGCTGCTTCGTTAGGAAAATTACCAGGAACTCCATGGGCTAAATACCCCGGTGAGAAACATTTACCCGGATATAATTATTGTGGTCCTGGAACTCGTCTCGATATCAGACTCGATAACCAAGATCAGCCAAAACCAGGAGAGTATCCAGTAAATAAGATTGATCAAGCGTGTCACGTTCATGATGTCGCGTATAAAAGTAAGGATTTGCAACAGCGACATCTCGCAGATGTGAAATTGATTCACGCATTAAATTCTATACCTAATAAATCTCTCAGAGAATCTCTCGCTAGCTTTCTAGTAAAAACTGCTATGAAAGGCAAACTAGTGCTAGGGGCTGGCAATTAATTATGTAACTAATATAATGGAATCTGTTTATTATTCCCCGAGAGGATTCTGGAGAGGTAAAGCGGCGATTAGTAAACTCGCCGAAGCAGCAAAAGTTTCACGTGATGTTGCTGCATCATGGTTAGCACGACAGGCAATATGGCAAATCTTTCTAAGTCCACCTAAAAGAATTCAGTATGCGCATTTTGATGTTAGCGTTCCTAATGAAGTTCATCAAGCGGATATACTGTTTTTACCACACGATACCATTAAAACACGTAGACGTCAATACACGTATAGATGCGCGTTAACTGTCGTTGATGTTGCGAGTAGATACAAAGAAGCGGAGCCATTATCAACAAAGACAGCATCTGAAGTTGCATCTGCGTTTGAGCGCATTTATCAACGTGGTGGTCTACGATGGCCACAGTTATTACAAGTTGATCCTGGTAAAGAATTTCTTGGAGTAGTATCATCGTTGATGAAGAAACATAACGTTAAAATCAGACGAGGACATACTGCAATTCATCGTGATCAGGCAATCGTTGAACGATTTAATAGAACACTTGCTGAGCGGTTATTTGGATACCAGTATGCAAAGGAAATATCTACTGACCTCAAGGATAGATCTCGTGAATGGGTTGCAAGATTACCGAGTGTGATAACTGCGTTGAATAATGAAATTACTCGTGCAACTTCCATGAAACCTTCTAATGCGATCAAAAAAAATATATATACCCCGTAGCTATAACGGACAACGACGTGAATCTTTATCTCAACCAGTATTAGGTAATGTAACTGTAAGATATTTATATGAACCTGGCGAACTTGAAGGTGGTAAAAAAAGAGCAACCGATCCTATCTGGAGCGTGACTACACATAAAATTTCTAGCGTGGTAAGATCCGCTGGTAGACCTCCAATCTACAGACTAGATTCTACAGCCCCTCAACGTGGATTTGTACG
>JAECUM010043004.1:0-20970 GCA_016617855.1 Megalonaias nervosa
ATATATATATATATATATATAATAAAATGAAAATCTTACAGATATTTTTAGCAGATATATATAAATATTTCACTCGTTAAGTGCAAATATTTTTTATTGTCACTCGTGAAATATTTCTGTATATCTATTAAAATAACATAGATATCCTCGAAAAATCATGCGTTTTCACCTAAAAAATGAAACACTTACGTTTTTGTTTAAATATAATTATGCTTAAGCATAAACATGTATGCCTTAGTTGAATTATATCTGAAAAGGGGTGATATTGATGGATAATACGCCACAGTCTACGATGGAAAGATACATCGTACAAAAAGCTGTATAACATCACTCGATCTTAGAGCCGGGCAAACCAAAACTAAAGCCAGATATTTATTCTGTTAAAAATATAAATGTTAAATGTAACATTAAAGTGCAAAAATGCTCCAGTAGTCTGCACGTTGATAGACGAACGTGTGTACATTACAGATGTCACCAGCCACCCTGTGGAACCCACGCAGTTCGCCGTAAACAGCAACAAGGCTGCAAGTTTTGCAGATCTGCTACGGAGGGGTTCCCGATTCCTGCTCTTTTCCAGGCTCTTCCAAGTAAGCTCAGAACCTAGAATTTCTTGAAAATTCCATGTACGACATGCTGGGTCACATCAGGATAAAATTTTTAAATGTATTTTACCCAAATTAACATTTTACATTTTCATTGGATTACCACACACACACACACAAACACACACACACACAAACACACACACGCGCACGCGCGCGCGCGCGCAAGAGGCGTAAGTGGGCAAAGAGATCACGCACCTCAATAACATGTCTAACAACAAGATAAGTTTTCCAAGAAATCTGAGTCAGTAATATGCTTCCTGCAGAAATTTCTCCAATGCTGTTGATTCATACGTGATGAGAAATATTTAAAGTTAGGATACCTCGTGTCAAAGTTGATAGAATTCTGTTCAACATTTATTTCTTTACATAACGTTGTGTAAATAGTCCACTTAGTAGTCGCAGCCATATTTAATTCATGAATGACATCGTTTGTATAAATCAAGGCATTTAAGCTAGGTCACTTTCTTTCAAATTTGGTCAAAATCTGTTCAGCGGATATTTAGAAGTATTGAAGGTGTTTATATATTTAGTGTTCTATTCTGTGGTTTTGGGGGGAGGGGGAAATGAAAAAATAAAAAAATATAAAAAATAAAAAAATGTTTGTTTTGTGTAACATTAACCATGTTTGATGGCGGACCGGTTCGATTTGTACAAACCTGAAATGTATTCATGCCAGGATTTTTTCGATTAAGTTCGGTCAAATTCTAGTTGGTGTTGTTTGGGGTCATTTAAAGGTTTTTCCATCATGCTTGTCATAACGCAGAGCTTATTATGTTGTCTGTTCGTCAGTCTGTTACCAATTTAGTTTCAGCACAATATCTCTAGCTGCCTAATGTAAATGTACATTTACCAAAACTGTGTGGATATCTTGCTAAGGAGGGATCATATTAATTTCGGGTCAAGAGAACCAATGTCTTGGTATTTTTTTTTTTTTTTTTTTTTTTTTTTTACAGAAGAACTCAATCTTCAACAATTGCAAACTCTGAATGTCTTGCACTTGTGTTAAGGAAGAAGTCTATCCATTTCGGGCTTACAAAATAAAAGGTCAAGGCCACTCTGTAAGAAGAAAATAGATTTCTACATAATAACTTCTATGATTGCTTACTTTTATGGATGGCTTGAACAGTGGGCAAGAAAGAACCGTATTTTAGACTAAAAAAACAAAGGGCCAAGGTAATTGTGACTGAAAGGAGAAGAGAACAATGGTTTCAGCATAATAACTCAAGTTCGCCATCATTTACAGTTGCCAAACTGTGTGGATGGTTTACACTTGAGTTAGAGAAGAAGCCTATTGATTCTGGTGTCAACATGTGAAACACAATCACTGTGATTGATTGATATTAGAATTGTGGGGTTTAACTTCATTAATTTTAGCACATTGTACACGGTGGCCAGTATATCTGGTGAAGGAAGACCCCGGGATGACCCCGGGATGACCCTGGGATGACCCCAGGATGACCCTGGGATGACCCTGGGATGACCCCAGGAAAAAGGCCAATATCACTAGATTTAAAAGAAGGAAAGTTGTTTCTGCTCAAAAGGTTCGGTTATCTACGTAGATAGTATTAGAACATGTGTGTGTGTGTGTGTGTGTGTGTGTGTGTGTGTGTGAGAGAGAGAGAGAGAGAGAGGTAGGGGGAATCGGTGCGCGTTTCACGATATTTTTGTTAGCAACAGTGGTCATATTTGAACGTGGTTTGGCATCATTGATACAAACTTGAGAGGTCTTCATACCAGGATGCTTTCTTTCAAATTTGACCAAATTCAGTGGTTTTGGAGTTGTTTACAGACTTTGGTATTTGTGGTTTGGCAGTAATTGTAAAAAGTTAAAGGGTCTTCATAACATGATGCATTTTTCCAAATCTGGTGAAGTTTGTTAAACAGTTTTTTTCTTTATGGGGTTTTTGTCAATCATTTGTACAAACATGAACGGTCTTTATGCCAGGATGCTTCCGATCATTTTTGTTTAGCGGTTTTGGAAAAGACTTCGTTTAAATGTTTTCCCATTTTCAGTAACATCAGCCATGTTCAATCGGAAATTAACATTATTTGTACAAATAGTAAAAGTTTTTAAGTCACGAAACTTTATGTAAAATTTGATCAAATTCTCTTCAGTGGATTTGCAAGCAAATTCATTTTAAAGATTTTTGTTTTTGCTTTTCGCAGCAGCAGCCATATTTGTTGCCAGATTGGCACCATTTGCGCGAACTTTAAATATCTTTTTGCTAAGATGCTTCTTTCAAGTTTGGTAAAGTAATCTTCAGAGGTTTTGGATAAAAAGTTGTTTAAATTTTTTTTTCTTCTAATTTTATAACAGAGGCCATATCTGATGGCAGATTGATGTCATCAGTGTCCACAAAGCATTAAACCTGTCAAATTTGATTAAATTCTGTTCAGCGGGTTGGGAGAAGTCATTTAAAGGCTTTTCTGTGTGTAGTAATAGTACCAATATTTGATGGCAGACCGACACCATTTCCACACGTTTGAAAGGCCTTCACGCTAGCATGCTTTCTTTCAAGTGTAGTCAAATTGTAATCCGAGGTTCTGGAGCAGAAGTTGCTTTTTTCACTTTTTATTTATAGTATAATCGGCTATTGTTTGATGGCTGATCGGCATCATATGCATAAATTTGTATGGTTCTCAAGATATAATGCTTTCTGTCAAATGTGGTTATGTTCTAGTTATGTTTGGTATCAAATGTGGTTATACTTTCTATCAGATGTGATTATGTTTTCTGTCAAACGTGGTTAAACTATATTCAAAGATTCTAGAGAAGTCGTTTAAAGGTTTTAATATTTTTTGTAATGGAAGCCATATTTGATGGCGGATCAACATCATTTGTAACAAGAGTCCCTCTGAGGGACTGGCGTTCTACGTTCCAAAAAGAATTTACAGTAGTTGAAGATGAGACCATATCTTCTTTATGCCTGCCGAGTGTTGAAATCATCTCTGATATTCTTAAATGATACAGTTGTCAAATTAGCAACTGTATGCATACTGGATGTAAACTCAACAACATTTACATTTGGGTATATATGGCTAGACACAATTAGAAGACATTTGGTGAAAAGATTTCAAAAGATTGCTGTGGCAGCCAGTTCAGATGTCTGAGCAGCAGCCTTCTCATTTAAGGACTAAGTAGCCTTTGGGATGTGTGTGTATGTGTGCGTGTGTGTGTGTGTAAAATTTCACGACATTCCTCGAAGTAGTTTATGAGGAGTCGCGATAACAAACTTGTGCTAACGGCTGACTGGCTGCTTCATATCAGACAATAGCTGACAGACGATAGATGACGGACAACAGGCCATCCCGTAAGCTCCCGTGGTCTTGATTGGTAGGGTTAAAAGTCTGAAAGGTCTTTAAGCCAGGATAATCATTGCCGCGTTTGGTTAAAATTAAGAGGTTTCTGAGAAGGAGATGAAAATAGTGTTTCAAGCAAGGGGTCTCATACCGAGCAAATCAAATACCTACGTGAGCGTAGCTTGAAGCCCGTGTTTCCCCCTATTTCCAAGGACCTCAAGGCAGCAGTCGTTGTCAGGGTTCATACAAGTGCGAATGCTGCAATTAATTGTCTTCCAATGACCACGCATCACGAAACTCGGATTTCACCATTACATGGTGTTTCTAGTAATAGGTTTCTATGACTTATTAGTAATCCTTTCTAAACCGAATATCAGAACATCAAGCCATGCAATGTAAACACACGACCCAAACACCCTTACCTGATATTACAAACACATATACCTAAAATATAGAGAATTTATATGTAAAAAAAAAAAAATCAGGCATGGTCCATTTTACGTAACTAAGACACGCTGTCATAAAGTCTTGTGAATACTATACATTATGACGTACGTTCCAAGAAATTGGCTAATTACTCAGGCTGAGAACTTTACTCCTAATAATGACATCCCGTAATCAATAAATAATGACTAAAATCTAACAAAAAAGCTATAAACGGAGACAAATACAAAAAGCACATACCCTATGTATATCAAAGTAGCAACTGTTAATGCAAAATGGATAGGGTTTTACCTGTTTTTGGTAATGGTCTCCATACTTGATAATGGGGCAGCACCATTTGTACAGACGTGAAAGTTCGCTATGCCAGTATACTTTCTGTCAAATATAATCGAAATCTCTTCAGGGTTTTGGTGCAAAAATGTTTCAAAGTTTTTGTATTTTTAGTTGTTGTTGTTATAGGGTTTAACGCCATTTTTCAGCACAAGATAGACTATACATGGCAGAAAAACCCGGGTAAACCCGGAAAGAACCACCTACCCACGAGAAGCTACTGGCAAGCTTTCTCACGTACCCACATTGGCCGAGCCCGAAACTCGTACCCACACAGACAGAGATGAGATGGCAGTGATCCGTAACGGTGATCGTTTTAGACCACTCGGGACCGCTTGTATTTTTAGTAATGATGACTATATTTGATGACAGATGAACATAGTTTGCATAGATTTAAAAGGTCTTTATGTTCAGTGCGCTGTTAAAATTGGTCTGGACGTTTTTGAGAAGCTAACACGTCATACCAGTAATCAATTAGTTGGTGTTGCTCGTCCGGGATTGATCTATGAAATTGCTGATATATGAAATTGGCTAAAAATCTAAAAATCTAAAATCTAAAAATTGTATTTTTGAATAAATTGCTAAAAACAGCAATTGTTGATGGATGATAGACAGGTTTTTGTATTTTTGGTAGGATTACCGTATTTATACTTGCAAAACAGGACACTCCGGAGAGTTGGTGTATCTGTATCAGTGTCTGCATAGAGATTTAAGGACCAAAAAAGAGGACATGTCAGGGAAAAAGAGGACTTATGGCAACCCTATTGTTGGCAGTGGTGTCACATTTGGTGGCAAATTGGCATCATTGGTATCAACCTGAAAAGTCTTCATGCCAGGCTAATTAATTTGTAAAATTTGATTAAAATTGATATATTGTTTTGAATAAATCATTTAATGCTTTTTATTTTTAATTTTTAGCATAATTGATGCAAGATCAGCATCTTTTGAATCAGTTTAAAATATCTTTATGCCTGGATCCTTTCTGTCAAATTTTATGAAAATATGTTAAGTGGGTCTGAGAAGAAATCGTTTATAGTTTTCTGTTTTTTGTCTATTTTTAGTCATTGTGACCACAGTTGTTGGTAAATCAGTATCATTTGTTTAAATAAAAAAAAAAAAAAAAAAAATTAAAAGGCCTTTAAGCCAAGATACTCTGTGTCAAGTTCAGTTTAAGTTCATCTCGTATTTTTTTTTCAGAAGAACTTGAAAATAGCAATTGTTTATGGACACCTGAATAATGAAAAATAATAAATGACCATACCATAAGCTCACTTGGCCTTACAGCCAGAGGAACTAAACATTTTGTTCATGAATGAATTATTTCAACTTCATAATGATTCATCCCAAACATAAACAAAATCAATTAGTGAATTTAGAAAATATCAAGAAACAAATGAACTAAAACAAAAACGTAAATTTATTTTCTCTATAACTGTGACCTTGACTCCAATGTGAAATGACTCGGTGACTGTTGCGGAATGAACTGAATTAGCTTCGTAATGTTTGATTCGAAACATAACAAATTCATGAAAAGATCAGAAAATACAAAGCAATGAAAAACATAACCAAGACCTCTCGCGCATATTGTCTCTGTCTGTGACCTTGATAAAAGGACAAAGCAATCAAGTCATCGAGAGCTAATTCTCTTACTTTCAGAATTTATTAATTCCAAGAATTAATAAAATCCATCAAGGGCTATTGTCAGTACAAGCAAATGAAAAAATAACTCGAACCAAATTCGTAATGCAATAAGACCAAAGGATGAGACAAACGTGTTGCACAATGAATTGTCTCAGATTCCTGCCAAACATGAGAATCTATCCATTATCCACGATTCATGAAAATGCTAATCTATCCACGATTCATGAAAAGTATGATAATCTATCTGTGATTCAAGACAATAATGGGAATCTATCCATGATTCTTGTCAAGTATGAGAATCCATCCATGATTCATGCTGGTATGAGAATTTATCCATGATTCATGCCAAGTATGAGAATCTATCGATCATTCATGCCAAGTATGAGAATCTATCTATGGTTGATGCCAAGTATAAGAATCCAGCCACGATGCATTCCAAATATGAGAATCTATCCATGATTCATGCGAAGTATGAGAATCTAGCCACGATGCATACCAAATATGAGAATCTATCCATGAGTCATACTAAATATGAGAATCTATCAACGATTCACACTAAGTATGTAATCTATCCACTATTCATGCCAGTATGATAATATATCTACGATTCATGGCGAGCATGAGAATCTATCCACGATTCATGTCAAGTATGAGAATCTAGCCACTATTCATGCCAAATGCGAGAATCTATCTACTATTTATGCCAAGTATGAGAATCTATCAATAATTCATGTCAAGCATGCGAATCTATCTACGATTCATTGCCAGATATGAGCATCTATCTACGATTCATGCCCAGTCACTCTCATTTGCGTGTACCTCGTGTGTACCACAGCAGTCTCATCTGCGTGCGATTCATGTAGAATACAGCAGCCACTCTCATTTGCATGTGATTCATATGTACGACAGTAGTCTCATTTGCAAGTGATTCACGTACACTATAGCAGTCACTCATTTGAATGTGATTCATGTACACTACAGCACTCTCAACTGAATGTGATTCATGTACACTACAGCAGTCACTCATTGGCAAGTGATTCATGTACACTACAGCAGTCGCTCTCATTTGAATGTTATTCATGTGCACTACATCAGTCACTCTCATTTGCATGTGATTCATGAACATTCTTCTTTACATTTAATTCACATGCCCTACAACTGTCACTCATTTACATTAAATTTATATGCACTGCTAAACCACTCTCAAATGGATTCAACTATGTCTTTCGGGAGTAAAATTAGATTTTAATGCTTGATTAAACACACAAGGATAATTGGATAATAAACTCTTGTTGCATTTTTTGAAGTCAATCAGTACATACTGATATCATGAAATATTTAGCCCAGTATGGGAATATGTGCTCTAAAAAACTTCTGTTAATCTTTCAGAAATTGCCATTATTTAATTCATTTCTGTGTTCTGATTAACATACGACCTTTCTTATTTTTCCTTGTCAACATATTGTATTGTGTAGTTATATTTCCTTGTCAACATACCTTGTTGTGTAGTTATTTTTCCTTGCCAACACACCATGTTGTGTATTCTTCCTTGTCAAAATACAATATTGTGTACATATAGTTATTTTTCCTTGTCAACATATCATGTTGAGTAGTTATTTAGCCTTGTCAACATATTATGCTGTGTAGTTATTTTGCCTTGTCAACATATTATGTTGTGTAGTTATTTTGCCTTGTCAAAATACAATGCTGTCCAGTTATTTTTATATTTCATAGTGAGATGTTGAAATTGTTACCACTTTATTGTCATAGTGGCAATATTACTTTTGGAACTGTTTTTTCCTCCCATTTAGGAAATATATCTCCCCTTATGTGTTATTCAAACCTGTGCTTCCATATTTAGACCTATTTTATTTTTCTTTACCTTTTGGTCCTTCATACCCTTCTCCTTTCTACTTCCCTCTCTAATTCACATCTGTATGTATAGATCATAAAAAATGCTTCAGTTGTATTTCCTCTAGTGTATTTATGCAGTCGATAAGGTGCCATCCAGAAATGCCTAAAAAGGAACTCCATAAAGAAAAAATGTAGACTTCAAGTATGCACTTTTTTTAAAACTAGTGTTACACAAGAATCATGGAAACTGTCAGTGCCTGAACTTACATGACCTGTTACTGTGTGTCATCCATACAGTATGGTATACCTATAATACTGTGACATACTTTTCACAACAAAACTTGTGAATAAATATAGTAATAAAATCTTTAAGTAAAAATTTTAACTCGCATCACAATCGTGTTTGAAAATGATTGGTAAATTGGGCTTTGATTAGTGATGAATGTAAGCTGAAAATAATAATCAAAAATTGGATACCATGTCTGCTACTGAGCTAGACTGCAAGTTTTCCAAGGCCACACAAAAGTTTACATTCAGTGCAGAAATAAACAAAATAGAGAACAAAAATCCTTACACACAAACTCACAATCATTAAAATCTTTTGTTTAAGATGTTACACTCTGAAGTCTGTCAAATACAACCACTCTGTTATGTTTCTAACTACCCTGCTCTAATAGCATGAATCCACCCTTGAAATGTGTATAAAAAAATGTCCACATTTTTGAATGAACTGTCATTATTTGGATGAAATATGCAATGTGATGCATCTGTACAATGCCACTGTCCCAAAGTTATTGCAGAATTGAGCAACTTTTTTGATGTAGCAATGTAGCTGTTACTCATATTGGCACGCAATGGCTAAATCCCATGCAACATAATGGCAAAAATCCATGCAACATAATGGCAAAAACACATGCAACATAATGGCAAAAATCCATGCAACATAATGGCAAAAACCCATGCAACATAATGGCAAAAATCCATGCAACATAATGGCAAAATCCCATGCAAATTGATGCTTTTTGCTTTAAGACAATGTATAATAAAAGAAAACCTGTATTTTGAGTAGATATATGGAAATATTTCACTAGTGAAATGTAAATATTTTGTATTAAAGAAAATAGCAGACCACTTGTGACAATACAATGTTTCCACTTGTGATAATACAATGTTCCACTTGTGAAATATTTCTGTATATCTACTCAAAAACAAATATCCTCTATTTGTGTAGTTATATTTCCTTGACAACATACCATGCTGTGTATTTATTTTTTCTTGACAACATACCATAATGTGTAGCAAAACCTATTACATGTATTACCGTATGAATTTAATTCAAATAAAGTTAATGTCTGACAATAACTCTCTCAAGTGAATTCCAAAATAAAAAATTAGGAAATATCTATCTCAAATTGAAATACTGAATTTTATTTTCATTATGATATTTTAACTTTTGTTGCTAGTTTTGTCCCCAAATACTTGCAAGAGCAGACAATTAGTGTGGGACAGAGGGTTTCTCCAGGCTTGGTTTTTTTTTTTCTCACAATAAAGATTACATGAAGCTGACATACAAACTGTAGAGAGTGCAGAATACACTTTGTAAGCGGTTCAAACATGTTATGCAATCAAAATAAAACAACAAATGGTTCTAATGACCAATTTACCAATCTTATTCAGCGTGGACGTTCAAGTTCTGAGGGGACATCTCTACTAAAGGACCTGTCTGAACATGATGACAAGCCCACTAAGAAAGATAAGAAAGTGAAGAGAGAGAAGAAGAAAGGCTGGAGAACCAACCAAAGCAAACTTGTTGGTGAAAAGGAAATAAAAACAGAGCCATATGGTAAATATTTATGAGCCGCAGTTTCTGGGAAAAGAAACTAATTACAAAATGCACTTACATCAATATAATTGCATTTGAGGTATCAGTAAGTAGTTTGTATTAAGTTATTAAAAGTAGTATAATACTTTGTTTTAAAATTCTGAATTGACAATATTTTTTCTAATTAAGGTAAGCATAAAATACAAAGATGTACATCAAAAAGGAAGCAAAAAATACTTTCAGGTAAAAATTATGAAATTCTTTTCTATTCAGACATTTTTATCAGATGATCTTTTCAAATGCAGTTACAGTGTCTGGTTTGGACAACATCATTTTACGTAAAAATTAACGATTGGTAGTTCTTACATTACGCTTCATACACATGGTCACTCATAGTAAGAAATGTACAATATTAAATCAGATTTATTTTGGAAATATATTACACCTAATAAGTTAAATCCTGATTCTCATTGCCCACATTAATGCCATATTTTTATAACCTAGGAAGTAAATGTCTGGGTTTATACATTATGTTTCTGACATTTAAATATTTTTCGCCAAACATGTATCGTTTAGACTTTTGCATTCTTGACATGCATTGCCATGGTAATACAAGCATGTTAATAAATTCATGTTGTGTTCTATTCCTCCAGTGATAGGTTGCCATGGTATTCACAAGCATGTTAAGAAATTCATTTTGTGTTCTATTCCCAGTGATGCAATGTATTGCCATGGTAATACAAGCATGTTAAGAAATTCATGTTGTGTTCCATTCCTCGAATGATAGGTTGCCATGGTAATACAAGCATGTTAAGAAATTCATGTTGTATTCTATTCCTCCACTGATGGGATGTATTGACATGGTAATACAAGCATGGTAAGAAATTCAAGTTTTGTTTTACTCCTATAATGATAGGTTTTTCTCCACTCAGCAAAATTGGCCAGGCCCTTGTATTAGTCTGTAGTGTCTGTCAATCTGAAAACAATTTGGTAACTTGACTGGGAATTTTCTTGGATTTAAACCAAATTTTGGCATCCTGCTTTATTTTGATGAAACCTCAAAAGAGTTTTATTTTCATCCATCTAACATTTTCAATTAGTCAAGTTATGACCTTCAATTTAAAATTTTCCTAACTTTCACTTCTGCAGCTCAACTTAACCCAGGATTGTTGACTAAATGTTTGGTATGCAGCTCTATCTTGATGAGCCACTGGACGAGTTAAATTTCAAGCATTTGCTGATGTCATTTACTTGATTTGTGCCCTCTGATTGCATATGTTCCTCTTTCTGGCATTTCCTGAGATCATTTACTGAAGTTATACTCCATGACTGTCTATTTTCCTTATTCCTGTTCCAGCAGCATTAATTTACAAAGGTTTGCTGCATTTCAACCAAACATGGTTTATGGCCTTATAATCCTGATGAAATCTTTAGTCAGTTTGGCTTCCAGCATTCTGTGACATCACTTACTTTAGTTTGATTTGCATCATTCCATGTCATCGTATAAAGGAATTATAGACCCACTGATTTTCACAACTTACAATTTGGACATCAACCCAGTTTGGTAAGCAGCTTAGTAATGAGACCTTGTAATAGTTCTCTACATTATAATTTGGAAGAGTTATAGCCCCTGATAACCTGTTTTCCTGACTTTGATTTCAGCAACACTGCTTTAACAAGGATTACTGGATTCAATTAAATTTGGTGTGCAGGTTTATATTGATGTGACATGGAAGGAGTTTGATTTCTACCATTTCATTATTTAGAAGAGTTACAGCCCCTGAATGCCCACTTTCAAAAATTTTTTCCTCAGTTTAAGGCCTTGCAGAGCAAACTGTAGTTAGCAGGGCCCTTTGCAAGGCATCCATTATTAATAACTCTAGTTAAGGTTGTTATGAAGTCAAATTGTTATAATTTGTTCAGACAGATCAGTATGTTTATTCATAAATGTCTTTAGTACTCTGCATGTGTACAGATATGCCTCCAAAAGACCCATTCCAAGCAGATCAAAAGATTTTTTTCTATTTTTCCAGCTGCAGTTGCACAAGGATTTAACAATGTAAGTACTGCCAACAAACCCATGGACACAGCTTCTGCAACAATGGGAGATAACTCTATACCTGCAAGAGATGAAAGCACGTTTGTAAATAGCCCCACACAAGTCCCTGCTGTTGTGACCTCCATTTCGGATCAGGTGAAGGAAATAGATTTGTCCCAGGTTGGCGATGACATCATGTTAATTAGGGAACAAACAAGCCAACTGAACGAACTGGGACAATCCATAAATCAGATGATTAAATGCCGGCAACAGAGTTATAAGAAGGAATGAATAATGAATACATCAAAGTATTCTGGACATGTTACAAAGTCCTGAAACAAAGTTTCCTCAGATTTTACAGTTTTTCAGTTGCATGTGACACAATGTTTTCATAAACATCATTCTTTCATGTATATGCATAATTTCTGGAAAAATTTATGAAAAACATTGCTTGCAATAAAGTGTCATTTACTGTACCAAGTCAACTTTCTTTGAATTAACAATTTACCATGAAACAAAACCAGTTTAAGTTTCACCTATGAAAGCAAGTAAGATGTAGAGATTGAAATAAATTGAGATAAATGGATGAACATGTATGCAAGATGTTGACATAGAATTCAAGTGAGATAAAAGGAATGAACATGTATGCAAGTATGATGTAGAGATAGAAATTAGGTGAGATAAAGGGATGAACAAGTATGCAAGTAAGATGTAGAGATAGAAATCAAGTGAGATCAGGGGATGATCATGTATGCAAGATGTAGAGATAGAAATCAAGTGAGACAAGGGATGAAAATGTATGCAATTAAGATGTAGAGATAGAAATCAGGTGAGATCAAGGGGATAAACATGTATGCAAGTACAATGTAGAGACGGAAATCAAGTGAGATCAAGGGATGAACATGTATGCAAGTATGATGTAGAGATAGAAATCAAGTGAGATAAAGGGATGAACATGTATGTAAATGCTTTGGCAGTGGCATTTAAGTAGGTAAATTTTGTCATAACCTTTGGGCAAAGTTTTGTGGCTGTCACAGCCTTTGCTATTACAGTTGAGGCACCATGTTTCATGGGACACTTGTATTATTAAAACAAGGTGTTCAAAGTAGTATACTAATACTCGTTCCTACAATAACACTTCAAACTCATGTCCCCAACAAAACTCTTTTATACAAATTTAAAAACTTTTGTATCTCTTCCCATATAAATCTTAATTTCCTCACATTAACTTAATTCCTTAAACAAATTCTCAATTAAGGAGTCACAACTAATGTAAACATTAGGACTATCTGCTTTAAGGAGCCATAACTAATGTAAACATTAGGACTATCTGCTTTAAGGAGCCATAACTAATGTAAACATTTGGACTATCCCCTTTAAGGAGCCATCACTAATATAAACATTAGGACTATCTCCTTTAAGGAGCCATGACTAATATAAACATTAGGACTATCTCCTTTAAGGAGCCATGACTAATGTAAACATTAAAACTATCCCTTTTAAGGAGCCATGACTAATGTAAACATTAGGACTATCCCCTTTAAGGAGCCATGACTAATGTAAACATTAAAACTATCCCTGTTGAAGGAGCCATGACTAATGTAAACATTAGGACTATCTCCTTTATGGAGCCATGACTAATGTAAACATTACGACTATCCCCTTCAAGGAGCCATGGCAAAATGTAAACATTAGGCCTATTGCCTTTAAGGAGCCATGACTAATGTAAACATTAGGTCCATCCTCTTTCATGGACGATGCACATTATGATGTGCAGCCAATGTATGTACTTCTCATTCAAAACAAAATGTGACATACTGAACAGTTTGAGTGGATATGTAAAATTAAGATTAGAATTGATGCTTGCAACACACTTCATAAATCATGGCTGTGATTTTAGTCTAATACCCCCCCACCCCCTTGCAGCAGGGTCATTATGATTGGACCCTGTCCATCCATTTGTCCTTCCATCCTTCTGCATATACATAAGTCCATCCATCCATCCTCAAGAAGCTTCTTATCTATAATGCTAAAATACCACACAGTGTAACAAGTGAAATTTGGCAGACATATTTGTGTCCATATGTAGATAACCTAATTAGATTTTCAAGCCATTTCAGAAACTTCAAAAAATGTGTACACATTTTTAAATATTCTTAACAAATTCAAAAAGCTTCCTTTCTTATCTAAAAAATGGCCATCCACAAACTTTGGTGAAGATGAATGGTCAGGAACCAAAATTTTTTGGCAGAAATTATTTGGTGTTTGGCTTCTAAAATCAATAGGCAACAAAAGTTATTGTGCAAGAAACATTTTTTGCTTCTTCCAATCACAGTGACCTTGAACTCTGACCATCTGAATACAAAACTGATGGACTCCATACTCGAGAGATCCATCAAAGACTGAGGGAAGCCGCTCAAACAAAATTTTGTGGCATGGACTGAAATGTTTTTATAAATACTTAACTTTTCAATACAAACCTCACCTTTGTGGTCAGGGACAAAATTTATTTGGATATGCACTATTAACAATGCCTTAATGAACAGAAGGATGGCTGGATAAGAAATGTTATAATATTCCTGAGCTCTCTTGTAATATAGTATAATGTAATAAATAAAACTTTCAATTGTATTGCGCATTAATAGAGGCTACTCAAACAGAAATTAACTAAAAGGTTATATACCATTTGACATATACATGTTTGCTAAGGTCCCACTACATATCAGACTTGGGTAAATAAATATATTTACTGACTATGCACCCATGGCTAATTTTTACATGCACAGGGCCAAAATGGTCTGCATTATTTTATATGCACCAAAGTATTCTGGAATCTTTGCTATAAGACAACCATGGTAAATTTTATTGCTTGAGAACTATCCTAGGAAAAGGAAAGTACTCCAATTAAAATAAAGTCTAATTTGGTAATGTGTACAATGAATGTGCAGTACAGGAAGGAAATTTATTCTGGACTAGGTGCTCTTCTTCACAGTAACTATGCCATAACATCTTGGAGACATGACAGGATCAAATAGTTGCACCAAATGTACATCTGCAACATTTTCCTGAAAAATAAATAGCTTTATGAAACTAATCTGGGTTAGTGAAAACTCTGCTTCATGTATATTTCAATATTACAGCGTGATCAATTTTTACTTGTGGTGTAAGAATTTTCATGGATTTCATGGTTGCTTCAGGCTACCAATTTTACGATCCTTCAAACTACCAATTTTATGATCCTTCAAAATACCAATTTACGATCCTTCAAACTACCAATTTTACAATCCTTCAAACTACCAATTTTACATGGAAGGCATCTAGATGTACTCATGGAAAGATATATTAAAAAAAAAAAAGGACTATGAAAACTGATACCCATGAAAAATAAATAAATCCACATTAACTAGCATGATTTTATTATTCCTACAATCTTTATAGCAGCCAAATCCAATATGAAAGTCATTTCAACTAGCGTTATGATCGATCACTCCAATATTATCCAGTTAGTATATGGGCAGTGTAGCATAACACAAGAATTTTACATTCTTAATTGACATTTGGTAATGGTTCACGTCTGCCACTTTGAAGACCACTCATGTTTGTAAAAAGGAAACAAATTCGTAAAAGTGTGGACAAAAGCCTCATCATTGGTAATATAGTCATTTCCTGACAATAATGTCAGTGTATGTTTATTAATTTAGAGTAAAAATGTACTACACTGAAAACAGACTGAGGCAAAGCGTAAAGAAATATAGTAATAAAACCATTACCCACAAGAATTTATCAATGATAACTTTATATGGTGAATTCTTTGAATACTGAAATAATGATGATGATGACAATGATGATGATAATAATAAAAGCAACAACAACAAGAACATGAACAACAATACAAATAATAATAATAATAATAATAACAAGAATAACAATGATAATGGTATTTGGTGCATGGAATCTATTTAGAACCAAGTTTAAAAGGTCAACTTGCATTCTGATGTCACTTGCGTACAAAGACCAGTTAGCATTTCTCAAGGGTGGCTGCTATTGACAAGTTCGACTGTACTTGTTTAATAAAAACAAAATATTTGCATACTTTTTCAATTTTATATTCAAAATTAGATAAAACTAACTCACGTTCTGTGGAGTTATAATTTCACTAGAAAATAGACTGAGCACCCTGTAGAGAATAATGCATTTTCACACTGAAGGGAAGGTGACTAGTCACTTACATCAGTTAACAGCATTGAATAAATTTTTTTAAAACTTTTTTTATAGTACAAAGTAAAATTAGGTTATTCTCCTAATAATGTACCTGCTCCAGCAGATAGCAGACCCTATCCAGCAGAATGATGGCCTCAATACATGGAGCAAGTGTTGCACGCAGTTGGAAGAAGGCTGCCAGCTTCTGTCTCATGTGTCCATATTTTTCCAGGTACCCATCTATCAGGTGGGTGCTAATCTGAGGAGACAAGGAATTTCTTTGAAATCTATAAGGGCATGCACATCAATTGCTGAGAATACCAATATATACTGCACAGCATACACCTGAATTCAGGTTTACAATACATCTCAAATTTTCTACCTTAAATGGAAAGTTTTGATTAGTTTTTTTAGTTTTTAGTTGGCTAAAATGAATTTTTTTACATAATATTCAGCAGGAATAAAATATCTAAATATACTCAGAATATCCTGAATTCTCCTGAGAAGAATTTAGTTTCAGAACTGGGGAAAAGTTGGGGACTTTAAACTTTTTCATAGAAAATGTTTTTCCTAGTTGCAGTTTTAAAAAAGTTAATTTTGTTCCTTTCAACATTTTCAACCATCAACAGAAGTTTCAATATTTTTCATAAGTTTTATTATCAAGACAACTTAAAACTCCATTTGAGAAAATTTTTTTGAGAAGATTAGTGAAGCCAGCCAATTACGGTATATGAAAGGTTCCAATATCACTGTAACACCCTGGTACAGATCAGCATTATTCTTATTTAAAAAACAATGTTGACAAGATTTTGCCTCTGGCTAAGCTCTGGTTTGTTTCTAAACTTTGCAGTAGCACATTTGAAAATGACTTGAAAGTTCTAAAAAAACAAATAGAGTTCTGATTTTCTCTTTCTTTTCAGTCTTTAGTTGAAATTTTTAAAATTTTGATACAGTGTTTTGTGAGAGTGCAAGATGCTGCCTGTGTTTATTAGTACAAGTAACACTGAGTTGTAATCAATCATTTCCATGTTCTACCAATGAAGAATAATTGATGTTTACAACTGTTATATTAAGGAAATAATTACTATGATAATACTGATGTGTTTGAATCTGACAGTTCATTAGGCTTTACTTCATTTTGTGTTGTTTATGATGGATCCACATGGTTAGATACCGAGAGGAAAGCAACTTGAAATTTACTGATTCATAAATTTGTGAGTATGGCACAGTTGGATATATTAAAAGACTGTCATCAATAAATTGAGTTTATGTTACTTTTTAAGATCTAGCACCAATCAATATTAAAATCCATTATACAAATATTAGCACTCCAATCTTTCTCTCCCTCCTACCCCCCCCCCCCGTCACCAGTCAGTGTTACCAAATTTTTTTTCCTCTTCATTCGGCATCCTTACTTATAATGTGGATGACATTTTTGGACTCTACTGCTTGTGAGTTATTGACAGAGAGGTGTATTTGGCAATTTTCTAATCTTTCTTTTGTACATCTCATGAATACATTCCTTTCTTCCTTCCTTCCTTCATTCATTTAGCACTAACCCTTTTCTAAGTGTATTTGTTTCTTCAAAAATATATTCATATTTTTGTACATTTATAGCAACTATAAGACTGAATTGTAAAACCAGTTAAGTTTCTTATGTTATTATATGCAGTCTAAATTAAGTTACTTTAAGAAATTGCCAATGAAAACTCAGAAAACATCAGGAACAGAAGTACTATATTATTTTGTAAATGTATCTTACAGCATGAACAAGGAATAGAACGTTGTCAACCCTTTATTCCTTTTCTCAAACCAATTTTACAAAAAAATGGTTATTATTAAAAGAATCATGGCAAACCCACATGTAAAAAAAGTTGTCACTGAAAAAGATCTAAATATTCCTTGTAAGAATTGTAATTTTTCAAGATAATTAATCATTACGAATGGTAGTGTAAGCACTAAGTGACAATAAATTCTGGTGATAAATACAGCATTTAAAAAAAAAAATGTTAAGAATGTTGGGAACTTTGTACAATCTTGCATGCTAAAAGTCATAATTTTATTTCTTTTCTATTAGCAAAGATTAGAGATCGCCTTAATTTTCTTCAAGAATATTAATGTCAGATTAAAATATATGTTTAATATAACAGTAAAGTGTTTCTAATAGATACTTTAAAAAACCCACTTACCTTATTTTAGTAGTTATAACCTTCATGAATTGTGACAATAAGAGAAACAAAACTTACAAAATTATGTTAATACCAGAGTCATTATTCATCAGATTTGTCAATACCTCATCAGATTTGTCAATACCTCTCTTTGACAGGATTCTTGTACATGAAAATTTGCAATATCCTCAATTTCATTGAAACTAAGTAATTTCTGACAAAAAAAATCAATTTTTAAAGTGATAAAGTATAATTTTAAATGCATCTGAAGTAGTGAATTAACATAAAATGCATTTCTGTATCTTATATTCATTATCATATAAACATTTTATTGATGAACCATCAATTTATTAATTCACGATTCGTTCCATTCATTTAAGGCTCAATGGGACAATGCTTTCTCGCTGTAAAACCACACATATATCGTACAAAGGAGATAGAAATGACAAAGGGAGGTAATAGTGTTGAAGGGGCTATTCACGGGACACAAGTATTTCTCACAAATAAATTAGGACACTATTAAGGGGATATTTACTATATTTTTTACTGTTGAATGTTCAGCTTAACATTTTCTGAACCCTGTAATAAGAGAGACATTTTAAAATCTTCAACTTCTTAGTACATGAATGTACATAGTATGAAACAAGAAACTTAAACACCAATGGCAGATTGATTGCAAATCATGAATTCAATTTTATTAACTGGGTAATAACCACTGACAGTAAAACCAGAGAGAAGAATCCATGCATTAGAAATGAGATGTTATCAAAGGATCCTAAAAATCTCGTACTTAGATCACATCTCTAATGAGGAGGTGTGCATTGGAATCCAAGGTGCATTGGACCACATGAAAATCTGCACACCACCGTAAAGAAATGCAAACTAAGATGGTATGGTCACGTCTCACACATATCTGGTCATCAAATATAATCCTACGGGGCACAGTGAGAAGAAAGATAAAATCAGGCTGACAGAAGAGATGGGAAGTGCACATCCAAGAGCTGACAGGCATGGACTTTTCTAAGTACCAAAGAGCAGTGGAGAACAGGGTAAAATGGAGAGAGATTGTTGCAAAGTCATCACTGGCACCCCTATGACTAGCCAGACTAGAGGAGAAATTAAAAAAGGATTTATATAATCACTCTAGATTTTTTTTGCTCCTTTGAACCAATGATAGATACATCTAAATTTATGTGACTCTATACACAACAGTGTTCAAGAAAATTACCTAAATGCAAATGCCTATGCAGAGAAACTTGGCTCATTGCTAAGGTAAGAAACAAATCATTGAACCATCAAATATATGTTAGAGTGACCTTGTCTTTCACTGATGGATGTAGTACTGCACTTGATGCAACTGCACATCAAATTATTTGACTCCATTATCAAAAGTGTCGGAGAAAATGAGAGAAACAAAGGTTAACACATCATTGTGTGATGGAATGCAATTATAGTGAATACACTTTTTAATGAAAATGCAGAATTCCACAAGACACATCTAAACATCACTGCATATGACTCTACAAGCATTCCACAACACACATCTAAAGATCATTGCGTGTGACTCTACAAGCAATAGTGTCTGATGAAATGACCTAAATGCAAACAACAAGATGGATTTAATGAACTTAACAAAACTGTAAACATAAATAAATGAAACATAAACTACATGTCACAGTGATCTACTTCCACAGAAGGATATAATATTTGACACAACACTTGGAACAGTCAATAATAAGTGACTCAAAAATTCAGTGTCAGAAAGTCAACTAAGTGCAAGCCCCAAATGACAAAGAAGAACAAACAGATGGCATATACGACAGAATCTACCAATCCATGAAGCCGGAATGGCTTTGCAATGAGGCCAATAACAGACTACGGACAGACCTTATCTTGGGGTATTTTGAGTCTCTGGAAGGCTGTTTGAATATACTGGTATATATCATCACATTGCTGAGTCAGCTTCCGTAGCCCCTTTACCCCATCCGTTGTGTGACCAGTTACATCCTGCAGGATGACCTGTAGCAAAGCTCGTGGGAAGAAACTCAATCCCTGAAGCTGAAACAGAGAAAATGGTTGATTTGCATTTTACTAGGTTTCTCTAAGTCTATAGCCTGTACCTCTGGTCTAAGCTATTCAAAGAGACAGGAACTGGAGTCATAAGTTGAACTCTTGTGCAGAACTTATCAAAACCAAAAGTGCAACAGGATTAAATTTTCTTTTTCTTTCCAAGCAGCAAGCACCTGGCCTAGGAATATAATACTTTGTTCAGTACAAAAAGAAAACCAGCATAAAGTCAAGTTTTTAATCCATTTTCATTTCTTGTTTACCTCAGGAAGGATAAATTTCTGCAATTAGGTAAAAAGGGTTTCTAATTATAAGAAGAATTTCAAGGAATGCTAGGTCTCATATACTCACTGTGGCACAATCCCAAAACCATGAGTCAAATGAGCAAGAAAAGTTACCTACTTTTGCCCATGGTGAATAGTACCTTCCAAGATGAATATACTGATTCAAGTTTCATGACTGATACAATATCAGAGACTGATTCAAGTTTCATGACTGATA
>JAECUM010043005.1:0-33076 GCA_016617855.1 Megalonaias nervosa
ACTTTACATGTGTCATCACCAATTTCTGCTTCTAATAACTTAATGCAGAATGACCTGATATCAGCTCAGATTCCCCTGGGATCTGACTTTCACCATCAGTTGCATTTGTGGCTAAATTGGGACCAGCTTCTGGCTGGAATACCAGTCCCCATCTCCCACAAATCACACTCCTTTCTGAGCACCAATGCATAAGATTCAGGATTGGGAGCTCAGCTGGAGCCAGAGAGTTTAGTTCTTCAAGGATTTTGGTTTTGGCAAGAAATGACCCTTCATATTAACAACTTGGAAATGTGGACAGCATTCCTAGCTGTACAGGGGTGTGTCAGCCTCATAAGGCATCATTGTGGTGTGTTCACCTCAGACAACACATCATTAGTAGCATACCTCTGGCATCAGGGAGGTACACCTGTTCCTTCTCTTTGTGCAGAATTTATAAGACATATAATCGAGGCAAAAGGAATATCTTGGCATATGTATGTCCAGATTCCAGGTGGGGCAATGTGGTCTTCATGGAATGGTCTCTGCACAAGCTCCCTCATTATGTCTCCATTAGAAGATCAGAGGGCCTGGGTGGTGGGGTCTAGGATCGTCTGTATGTGTAAGCTATTCCGCCTTTCAAAATAATTCTGCAGGTGCTACACCAGGTCAGGATCTCCACTTTTCACTTCATCCTGGTAGCTCCCCTGTGACCCCTGTAGTCATGGCTAAAGGAAATACTTAACCAATTATATGACAAGCCCAGGAATTACCACAGAGAAGATACTGTGTCTGCACTGTGAATGATCTAGATAGGCTTATTTGCCCAGTTAGGGCTGTAAGGCTTTATTTGTCTACCTCTAAAAGGAGAAAGAAGGGTCAGAATTGGTTCTACATTTCAGAGATTTTTTGATATTTCAGTATGCACTATTTCCAGATGGACTGTCCTTATTATCAAGACAGCTTATCACTCCCTCACTGAGAGGGACCTTTCTTTCATGAGAATTAAAGCCCATGAAGTTAGGGTTATTGCTACATCATGGTCCTACTTGAATCACTCCTCTTTGGAGGATGTCACGAGAGCCTTCTTCTAGTGCCTTGCACCAACCTTTCTTCCATTTACCTTTGATTTCTTGTACACAAGAGAAAAGGCATTTTTTCATAGGGTCTTAGAGTGATGGCACGGCATGTGGCCCTTTCTTTTACCTGCCTACCGCTGTAGTAAATACTCCTATCATAAGAGTATGTACACTTGTTTCTTATCAGTGTTGTTGAGGCCATCAGCCTCACTCCTAACTGGTAAATTCAGCAATGCAATAGTAGCAGGTAATGTATTACTGATAGTAAGTTGAAGGTTTAATTTTAACCATATAATATTTACCTGCTACTATTGCAAAGATTCCCTTCTCCTGCCCCACTCTTATGTGCTAAGGAGTCGGACTGAGATCATTATTCTTTTCATTTCTGGCCTGCCGGTTCTATATTTGGAGGAGGGAATAGTTAGATTAGACTGAGAACTCAAAGTCCTGGAAAAGGAAAGTAGTTCAGTAGCAGCAGGTAAGTATTGCCTAATTAAAACTTGTTTTACTACCCCATCCCTCAAAAAACTTAAATTTTCATATGTTTTAATGGAAACTAAATGGTGTTCAAAACTCAGTAAGATCAACAAGGATTGTTATAGATTTTCCATGCATGGGATTTACTGTATGCAGATGATTGGTTTGGTGTCCAGGGAGAAAATGGTTGAACTACAGATTATTCAAAAACCCAAGTAGGCAGACATGGAGTCTGAACTTTTGTATGAGCTGGTGTCAGATAAAAAAAGCAAAATCACTCTTCAGGCAGCATTTTTCATTCAAATTCCAGTTGTAAAAAAAGATGAAAAAGATAATGATAACTTTACCATTTCTTGGAAATTTAATGTGGAGTTGAAGTTAATGGGTTGGACAGGAAACTTGATCACCCACACTTGCAAAAATTATACGATTATAGCTGGAAATACAGACAGATTTTAAAAGATGCATATAGAAGATAAATGTGATAATGCTTGGCATCTAGGAAGAACAGAAAAAATGTTAAAATAGTATATCCACTGACTTTCCTGCTATATTTTATGGCAAAATATTTCCATTTTTGAAGAATTGAACAAGGGGTCAGCTTCTATCTATTTATCTTTCTATTTATCTATCTATCTCTGTCTGTCTATCCATCCATCCATCCATTCATCCTATCTTGATTGTCTGTTTAGCTGTCTTTATGACTGACTGACTGACCTTTGTTTGTTTCTTTTTTAATATCTTCTTAATTGCTTGATCATTTTCACATTTCATGTTTTACAACAGAGAATCACTGGGATGTGCCAAGTGCTTACCAACAGTTCCAGAATGTCCAGCTTGAGAAAAGAGGATATCATCTAAAACAAAAGTTGGAACCACCTAAAGGTTCAGCACACCAAAAGACAATGTCACACGCATCCCACCCAGTTACAGACTTCACCAATGGAATTGGTCAGATCCTTATTGGAACAGGGCCAGTTGTCCCAGGGATTGTTCCTCATCCCTTCACCCAAGGACCCTCCACTATTCCTCGCTTTCCAGTGCAGCTTCAAATTAACAACCAGTCAAAGGCAATGGAACGACCAAAAGAGAGGATTATTCCAATAGAGGTAGGTGTCAGTTGTGGAGCAGAACATTTCCTTTACGGTTGATGTGTATGGGCAAATTAGTTTATTTCAGATGTTAAGCAAAAAGGCTTATCATAACCATTCTACCTATTGATTTTTAAAAGTCTGAAATTTTTATTTACTTTGCAAGGTTGCAAGTTATGCATTTTTATGACATGTCTATGATCATCCAGAAAGTATTGTTACTATTTTTACAAAAATGAATATTCATCTCTCGAGCTGACCACCTCCCAGTTTACACCACTTTTCAAAGTCAGTAAGTGACTTTTTTGGAATTGAATGAAGTTATTGATGGAACATAGGTATAAGTACCCCACATGTCTGAGCATGGCCTTGGGGCCTGTTAGTTTGAGCATTGGGGTAATTTCAAATCTGGTAAAAGGCAAAACGATCTCCTGTGTCATTTAGGTTACCTAGGCTTTTTAGTAAACTGGAAAAGTCATATCTCGACCCATCCAAGCATTTTGTCCACCGGGTCATGGAGTTTTTAATCAATCTCAACCTTATTCATCTCCACTGCATGCACATGGTACAGATTATCCAACTGGTGAAGTCGGTTTCCAAGAGGGAATGGATTACAGCAAAAGAGTTCCTGCAATTCCTCAGTTTGCTCAGCATAACAGTGGTTTTGATTATGCTTGTCAGTCTTTACATGTGACCTTTGCAAATGACCCTGCTGGCCAGAGGACACCTCTTTTCTGGTAAACTTGATCAAGAAGTAAGGAACATGAAGTAATGTTATTTTTACATCATTGATGTAATGAATGTTGGCTCACAGCAGGAATTCAGTCTGGAAAAGTTAGTTCAATTGGTTGGGGAACCCAACTGCTACCATGCTGCAAGCTGAATGTCCTAGTTGACTCACTGTCAAGAAGGGGCCAGATCCTTCCTACTGAGTGGTCCATTACTCAGTTATATTTTAGTAGATTTGCATTCTTTGGGGTGTCCAATGATGGATCTTTTTGCAACAAGGTGGAATCATAAACAGCACACGTTTGCCTCTCTGATTTTTGTTTTTGTTGGTTCTAACAGCACTTTTACACATTATTGGCTATATTATGCCAAGGAAATGGGCCATGGAGCAAGCATTATGTCATAGTTTTAACCTTGTATCCATCAAGGAAATACCAGTGAGTAATATTTAACCCCAAAATTATGTTGAATGTGAATCCATTCTACATGCAAAATGGACAAAAACAGCATGCCAGTCAACTCCAATTACAGTAGTGTTTTGAAATTAAATGTAGAAAAGACAGAATACCAAGCCTAATTAAAAAACAGGCAATTTAAAAGTAGAGTGAAATTTGTCAGTCTGAACTGACTATGGCATTGATGGACTTAAAACCCAAATACAGGATTATGGAACAAAGGAGTTAATCTGGCATAGTAGTCAGCAGTGCACTAATTCAGGAAAGTGAATCTTTGCCAGAGCTAATGTTAGTAAAATATCTTATCTTGCGGCAGAGATATCCAAGAGACAATACCATCCCAACCATTATGTGTTTGGTGTAATCTTTATGCTTCTTTCACCAAATTATGTTTAATGCTCTCATGCATATGGATTAAAATTTTTTGTACATGAAAAATTAAAATAAAGCAAGAAAAGTTGGCCAGGTTTTTTTTTTCATTTTTATTATCATTGCTTCAGTGTTCTTAAAAAGAGGACTGCTGCATAAGAATAGCATAGGAGAATTTTCCTCATTTGCTATTTATAGCAACTGCATGTAACCCATTTCCAAGGAAACAGACAGGTTTCTTCAGTATGAACTTTCCCGCACAGATTCATTATATTGATAAGGTAGGTAGGTAGTGGACCAGACCATGATTTTAAAGAAATGTTAAGCGAAACTCTTTACGGTGTTTGTTGTGGATGTTATATGATGGAAAATGTTAGAGTAGATGGATTTTTTCAAACATCAAAACATGCCTCAATAGAAAAAAAGGACAAATCAATACCACTTTACAGACTTTAAAAGAAGAATATGAGTGTATTGTAATGCAGCATTTTGAGCACATGATCATGTTCATTGCAGAATTCCAGTTCACGATCACTAGTTAAAGTGACTGCTAAATATAAATAATTTCAGTATATTTTGTGTTAGTATTCTGGTTCTTATCCATTTGGATTTTGCCCTTTGTGACAAGAATTTTGACCAGCTGCAGAACCAGGTTAGTAGCAAGAATGCATCTTTTTCATACATGCTGTACTTCTGGCATGTAATATACTATATAGATTATTACTCTATTTACATCCAAATTAAACTTTTTTGCCACTTATGACAGCAATAATTATGCTTAAACTTCTCAGGGGTTGGCGTGTATGAATACCTATGAACTGTGGAAAATTGTACATAACGACCATAAAGAACAACTTGTTCAAGCTAGCTAAGCTAGCTTTTCAAATGACCCTTTAGACAGCAGACTGTGAAAGGATTTGTCAGCACAAAACAATATTTATACACAGATAAGGAACAGTTAACTTAAGAAACCATCAACAGATTAGTGCCTATACAACTGTAGGAGATATCTTTTGAGGGTTTTGATTTCAGTGGAGTTTTAACACAACGGAGCAAGCAGAAAGAGAGATGAATATTTCAGTGTTAAGTAAATACTGAACAAATTCGATTTGCTCCCTTTTTTTCCTTATCCCTCTTATTTGGTGACAAGGGGTGAGCTCCCACTTTTGATTGTTTGCTAATTCATATTTCTCTTTTTGTTGATTAATGTTTTAGTCTAGTATTGATTAATTGTGTTTCTTTATATGCACTGTAGGTTGATGGTTCAGCTTTGCGGAATGCAGGTAGACTTGAAAGACAAAATGCAGTGATGAAAGAGGAACCTATGCAACCCAAAATACGACCAGAACCATCTACTGTCAAACCCACTGGTCCTGCCTCCCCCTCCACTAACACTTCATCATCCACTATTCAAAAACCTTCAGAAGGCTCCGAAAGTAAGTGCACTCGTTTACCTGGTAAAGTAAATCACAACAGTAGTGTGTCGGTGCAGTTCATGTTGGTATATTCAACATACAAAGCCATCTCAAATCCAGATTATTTGAGTTATTTGTACCACTAGCACATATTCCACATGAATATCATTTTTGTGTTATAACATAAATCCCAGAACCTTCTTGACTTGTCTTATTTTATCATCTTCCATATACCATATGATCATGTATCACTGATGATGAAATTAAATAGATGTAAAGCTTTTTTTTTTAATTTATGATTCACGCATATTTTGAAATGGATGATGCTGGATCTTAATTTCAACTCCCTTGTTTTGCCAGGTCAGCTATGTAGTTGACAATTTGTACATCACTGACCAAGCTTTGTCCATTCGTATGCAATTTTTGGCTTGATCTGTGATTGAATAGCCATAATCTGTAAACCAAGGTTACATGAGAATGTATATTTATGTTATTATTGGTCAGTCATAATCACAGAGCTGTTTACTACTATGATTTCATCCAAGTTTCTACAGAATATTTCACTTAAATGTGGTTTAGGATATTAATTTATGCTGCATCTCTTTTTCTGCCAAAGTTGACTCATTATAGATTTCAAAATAAGAAAATAAATTTTAATGAATTGCAATAACCAGGGCTGTTTTCCTTTAGCTCCAAGGTTGAAAAGAGGGATTTCCAAGATTTCTCAGAATGTGCCATTAGTGGATGAGACACGGACAAATCTCTTCCATGACATTGCTGAGGACAGCCATGACCATATGTACATTCAGACATTTATCCTACCAGACCTGACTTCATATACTGAAGACTTTAGAGCCTTTCTGGAAAAAGATCTAATTGAGACTTCCACTCTGATATCTTTGGAACAAGCAGGTAATTCTCTCTCATGTTCTCTCTCTCTGTATATTTCATCTGAGGTCCAGTATGGCCACCATCATTCATCTTGAAAATCTTGTTTTTACTACTTCTTTTGAATTGGAAGTCATATTGACATAGTGTTCTTACCAAAAACACTTCTTACGAAGTCTGGTTAGTCCTAAATGAAAATGGTGCTGATCTAAATATCTGATATGGCGGCCAGTGTCCAGTTTTTGAAAACCTTGTTATCACTACTTCTCCTAATGAATAGTCATATCAACATGGGGTTCTCACTAAAAGACTTCTTTTATATTTTGTTGGTCCTAAATTTAAATAATGCAGATCTGATGTCCATCTTATGGCCATCTTGAAAATCTTGTTTCACTACTCCTCTTAAATGGAAAGTCATTTTGACTTGGGGTTTCCATCAGAAGGGTTCTTATGGTGTCGACTTGGTTCTAACTATAAATGACTAACCCTCATTATGACACCAAGGTGGCTATGTTGCAAATATTGTTATCTACTTCTCCCAAATGGATGGCTATATCAACATGAGGTTTTCACCGGTAGACTTTTTAATGATACATAGTTGGTCCTGAATGACAGTGGTGCCTAGTCAATCAGCCAATATGGCTGCCATGATGGCTGTTTTGTAAATCTTGTTGTCACTACTCCATCTGAATGGATAATCTTTTTGACATGGTTTTTTTTATAAAAAGACTTCTAATGATGTCTGCTTTGTTCTAAATGAAAATGGTGCCAATCTGATGTCCAATATATCCACCAGATCAGCAAACTTGATCTTGTTATTGCTGAAGAATATCAGAGATGGTTTCAGCTTAAAAGGAAGAAAGTGACTCTTTTTTAAAATAATTTTTGTATAGTGTGCATTGTTGTAATGTTCTATTTTATTGCAGGACGGCTGAACTGGTGGGCTGAGATGGGATTGTGTCAGAGACTTCTCCCCATGGCCACAACAGGTGATGGAAACTGCCTGCTGCATGCAGCATCATTAGGTATGTTTTCTTTCTGAAATACTGAGTTTGCTATGAACTTTGGAGCACTTAGAACATTCCAGCTGCCGAAATTGTTACTTAACATGACTGTTAACATCCTTTATCTTGCCTTTGTATTATTTTCCCAGATATAATTTTGGCCTTATATGATTTATCTCTTCCAACTGGCCACTTCTTTCAAGCAGTTAGAACTATCCCATCCACTTGGTGACTGCCTGGTTATTCAGTCTTATTTCAGTGTTCATTTGGCTTTTCAAATGAAGGGCATAGCAGTTTTATTAAGGGCATAGCAGTTTTATTACCAGTATTATGAAATGAAATTGTAATCCTAAAATTTGGGGTACAAGACAGAATTTGTGACAATTTCTGCCATTAAGAGTTTTCAGGATACAGTGTTGCTATATGTTGCTATATGCAGAGATGCCAGTGACTCATTTTTAACCTGATATTATGCAATTACAGTCATCTGTCAGATTCCAGTTTTCCCATCATATAAAATTATATATGGGCATCACGGTAAACCACAACTTAGATGTCAGTACATCTAGATCACAGAAATGCTTGTAATGTCTGAGTGTAAGTCATTTGTGAATGTGTTCCTAAGTACTTGCATCACAAAAGCAGTTTACTATTGACCAGTCAAAAGTCATGTCATCTTAATGCTCCTATTAGATCATGAAACAAAAGGCGACTTGTGTAGATTATATGTCTCTGAAAAGATCCTGCCTTGCCAAAATTCACATTATCCAACTCACATTATCCAAAGGCCAAAATGAGCTTATGGAATGGCTTTTTTATACATCATATGTCAGATGTAGTCTATCTGTCAGCAGTTGCTTGTGAACACTGACAGGAAGATTCATTTCTCCGCAGAATTTCATCAGATTTTTGGTATGTAAGTTTATATAAGCAAGACCTCAGATGAATTTGATTATAAGTAACATCTACACATTAATGAGCCTGATGAGTAACATTTACACATTAATGAACCTGGTGAGTAAAATCTACACATTAATGAACCTGGTGAGTAACATCTACACATTAATGAGCCTGATGAGTAACATCTACACATTAATGAGCCTGATGAGGCCTGATGAGTAACATCTACACATTAATGAGCCTGATCTTGTGAACACTCTAGAGGTCATATTTCTAATCAGATTTTTTTGAGAACTGGTATGTAAGCTTATTTCGTCAATATCTCAGATGTGTTCAGTAGGAGTGACATACATTCATATTAATGAGTGCATTACTATTCTTGCATGTGATTGGTTGAGTTTGTTAACACTCTAGGGAGCATATTTTTAATCAGGTTTAGTATTTAAGACCCCTCCCCTCAAAAAAATATGTGTGTTTCCATCATCCAACCATCCCTGTTTCTCATTGCTGACCCTAGAACTTTTTTCCCCAAAGAAAAATCACAAAAAATCACCCCAAAAATGATATTAAATATATGTATATGTTTAAAAAAAACAACTGCCTACCCTAATTTTACAACTAATGCAGTAGGAAGCACTGGGGGCAGGGGGAGGCAGAAGCTTATATCATCAGGAATATGGATAAGTTCAGTATGAATGTCATGCACTCTTATTAATGAGTGTGTTGTTATTCTTGAATGTGATTGGCTGAATTTCTAAACATTATAGGAATCATATTTTTTTTAAGCAGATTTAGTATCAGGATCTTGGATGAGTTCAGTATGAGTGACATTCATACATCTTTATGTGGTGATCTTGCTTCAGATTATCTGAGCTTGTAAACACTCCAGAGGTGAATTTTCTAATCAGATTGTAATGAGATTTGGTCTTGTATCATCAAGATCTTTGACAATTTCATTTATGAGCAACAGACACGCATATTAATAACTGATCTTGTATCTAATTGAAGTAGCTTGTTAATAGGCTGGAGCCCATATTTCTGATCAGATTTTCATGAAATTTTGTTGTAATCTTGTATCATTGAGATCTTGGATTTGATCAGTTATGAGCAAGATCCATGCATATTTATGAGGATCCAGGCTAACCAAATGGTGGGAATCAAACCCACAATCTTTTCGTCATGAGTCTAAAACCTTGACCACTGAGCCAACCTGAGGAGGGCTGAATTGCAATGGTTTCTAAGATATAATAATAATAATGATAATAATAATAATCGTAATAAGAAGAAGAATTTGTCCATTTAGTTTACATTATGGCACTGCAAGTTGTTACTTGAGCAGGGTCCCAGTTGGTGGGAAAGGACAGATCTGGTAGTCCATACTGCACAGATTAACTCACTTAATTATGCCAGGATATAGGTTGGGTCTTCTCTGCTATTAAAAACACTATAATTCAATTTTTGGAAAAGGTTTTAGGCATTGAGGAACATTATCATCCCTGTATTAGCTGTTAAGCCAGTTCAATACTCTAGAACTGAGTCAGTTTGAGTAATTTGCATTTGTAAGTAAATTTGCAAGAAAATGTATTTACATTTTCTGCATTTACATAATGTTAATACATAATTACATAGCTCATATTACCCATGCTTTTGCTTCAGCCTAAGCAGAATGCTTGCCTATCATAGTTCTGGAAGCAGACTAAAGAACACCCAACAAAGTTATACAGATTGTAAAGTTACTAAGATTACCAGTCTGTGGTGGATGGGACCAAGTGTAATTGGTTATCCCATAGAAGCCACTTTATACCTTTGTGCCTTGATATTACAGGAATGTGGGGCATTCACGATCGTCAGCTGATGCTGCGTCAAGCTCTGTATAAGACCCTGACTGAAAAATCGTATCGTGATGCGCTGTACAGACGTTGGAGATGGCAGCAAACTCAGGCTAACAAACAGGTATCATGAGTCCAAAGTTATTGATAGTTTAGAATAGGAGTACATTAAAGTTGTAAGCAACAATCTCAGTGGTGGTAAACATTTGCACTTGTTGTGGATGCTTCAAATAAGGTAATCAGATGGCAAGAACAGTTTATTTTGTGTTTGCAGCAGATAAAACCATCGAGCTTATATCGGAGAGAGGCAATTTTGAGTAAAGTGCCTTGCCCAGAAACACAGTACAGCAGCATACCTGGATCGATCGAATGGCAGGATTAGAACCCCTGCTCTTTTGATAGTGAATCTTGCATACAAAGCATGGAGCCATCTTGATTCCTGACCAGAACAGACATTGAAGAAATGTATTTGTGTCATCTTTGTCACTTAGATGAAACACTAATGTAAAAGCATATTTATACATTTGTGTGTACCATGAGAGTTGATGACATGATGTTGATACAGCAGCTTTGTCTGAAAGTCATTGAAGTGTGAGTTTCATTACTCTGCTGTTCTTTTGGAGTAAGACTGCATACATAAAGATGCTTTAAGGAGGATGTAAAATCTTTAAAAACAGTTGTACTTGAATAATGGATTGAACTGAATAAGTATTCAAATTAATTTTGTTTTGTAAATTTTTTTTGTTATTCTTTCTTTCATTTTTCAGTATTTGTTATGTTTGAATATCTTTTAATTTTCCTGGCTTCTTTATGTTTTTATCTCAATTATCGATTTAAGGCAGTGAGTGGAAATTACAACTATCGGACACCTTATCAATACGCATGCATTGAGACAGTATAAAATACGTTATAATTTTTTTTCAAAGGGGTTAAAATAAAACATACAAATGTAAAAGCTATTATTTTATTACCAGATTACAATATTTGCATTGATTTATTTTTTTTTATTTCCAGGAAAAAAATTGGTAAGAAAATGTGTGGGGGTGAGGGTGTCATCATCATAGTGGCTAATTGGGGGGGGGGCTTTAAATTCATGGTTTGAGTGTTATGTATATGTAATTAAATTGCTTGTGTGTAAGTTTTAAATTTCATTATTAAATAAAAATTTACCCATATTAAAGCAAAAAGTAGGAAATGGGTTTCTCAATGAGCAGAGACTGGTCATGAGAGAAATATATTAAAATGAAAGTAGGAAATGGGTTTCTCAATGAGCAAAGACTGGTCACGGGAGAAATATATTAAAATGAAAACTAGGAAATAGGTTTCTTAATGAGCAGAGACTGGTCATGGGAGAAATATATTAAAAGGAAAAGTAGGAAATGGATTTTCAATGAGCAGAGACTGGTCATGGGAGAAATATATTAAAATGAAAAGTAAGAAATAGGTTTCTCAACGAGCAGAGACTGGTCATGGGAGGAATACAGTGTTTGACTTGTCACAGGCTCTTCCTTTATCAGACTTGAAATGTTCCAGAATTTTTGCTCTATTTTCTTGCTCAGTTCCTATGCTTTTTTAACATTTCTTGTCATTGATGGTACTTGTTTGTAATATTAATATCTTTCCTTTATCCTGACTTATAAATAATGGAATACATTTTAGAATTTTAGGAAAAAACCCATCTCACCAGAGTAGATTCTAGAAAAGAAGCATTTTTCTGTAGATGGGGAGATACCAGTTCACTGAATTTGCTTGCTTATTTGACATTCTTATAAAAATTTCTTTCTTCAGTCTGGTCTGATACTGTCAGAGGATGAATGGCAGACAGAGTGGGATAATGTGCTGCGACTGGCATCCACCACCCCCAGAACCTTGCCTGGAGCACTTCGTAGAAATAGCAGCTGTTATGAGAGTCCTGTCACTCAAGGGTACATTTTATTTTCTTACAGGGGGTAGGAATAGGGCCATATTGTGCTTTTTGTGCCTATGCACTACACAGATGTCATCCCACCATTTAATAACTTTGGCGACACAGTATTTATCAGCAGGAACAAACAAAACAGAAAATCTCAGTCAGTCATGAACAGCAAAGTAATACTCATAAGATGAGTTGAACTGCAGACAACATAGGCCCATAATGCACCAGATCTGCCGGCCCATTCTGAAAGGGCATGTCTCAGTTTATGTAGTTTGACACAACTTGTAAGTGAGTATGTATAATAGCATAACGAGTGTAGCATAATCAATCTAAATGGTAGATACACATGCAGTATATAATTGCTTCTCAGTACAGAGTTAGCAGACTTGCCTGGGTCAATCCATATTTTTCTCTACACCAATGATGATGAAGACTTTTCTCAGTTACAGGATGATTTAGGTTTCACCAAATCTTTTCTGCACATTATGATAGTTCGAGACAAGAGAACAGCTTAATGTGTGATATTCTAAACAGTGTTAAGCTTTTAGAGTTAGGAAATGTTTTCAAATTTTAGTCAAAGGATAAAATAAACTTGCTTGAGCTTTAGCCAATCTTCCCCTTGATAAATTGTGAATATATTTAAGACACTGGTGTGTTTTCCTGCATAAGTTAGGGAGAAATGACACTGTGTGTTTGCAGTATTTTTAGCTACCATACTCCTCTGTGTGACAGTCAGTCGGTTGCTCAGTTCCTCTATGAGTATTTGAGAAGCTGCTTTCCTCTGTCATACATTACCCAATCACATTAAAATTATGAACTACTTCAGTCTGTTCCTTACAGGATCTAGCCCTCCCATAGACTTGAAAAGTCTCCTTGTCTGTACTTTGTATGGACAAAAGAAACTAACTAGACTTATAGATTGCCACCCTTACTCTGCTAGGTGACACTTCGTATACCTATTACAGCTAGTTTCACAGTAGCCTGTCAACAGACCTCATTGAATTGGCTGGCCATCCAACAGTCTTTTTTGATGATACAGTAGTCAACCAGTCATTCTATATAGTGTATACAACATTTTTGTGTATTTCAGTGAATTTTCAGATATTTTGCATATTTGTTTACTTGTTCATATAAGAATGTGTACTCCATGATCAGTGCTGCGTAGTACCTCAGTTCACTATTTTCGTTTATAGGTTTTCCTATTTGAACATATTATCACTATCTTAAGATATATTTATGATATTGTCAGTGTATATTAATTACCATTTTGTTTTGTCCTTGTAAATTCAGTTGGTAACTATTTTCTTGTTTGACTTGCAGACTGTTGTTCGTTTAGGACTTCTATGAAAACATGCGTTCATATTGTGATATCCAATAGCAATTATCTTACCTTGTATTTCCACCTGGTGTGCTTTGTTCATTATATCTTCAGATAGACTGCAACAACATGGCAATTAAATGCAAAAAGTGCAGCAAATTTAAGGTGGGGGAAGACACTAGTCCTACCCAGTCAGCATGAAATGCTTATTGTCCAACACCTGCAAGGTGTGCATTCTCTGGACAGAAGATGTATAGTCCAGTGATCTTCAAAAACAGCTCATAGGCAAGGAAAACAGAGCCTGATCCTAATCTAGTGAACAAGACATTGTAAGTTTACACCCTACCTCAGATTGATTATCTTGTTTAGTTGGGGATGTGGGAATGCTTTCCCTTCTACCTGTTAAATTGCCTCTTACTGATGAAATAATGCAGCCAGACACCCATAGAATCTTTAATCAAGGATGACCAATATGATTCATTAAACTTGTCAGCAAGAATGTCGATAAGTAAATATGACGAAGTTGCATTGTAGAAATCAAGGCAGCCCATTGGGTATAAGTCCATCTCATCACCCAGGCATGGTATCGGTGACAAATATGCGCATATGAGGGTAGTATTTTATCTGCCACTCTGTTTACCCACCCATCCATCAAGTTTATCTCAGTCACATATTTGCAGTTCTGGCTGTCAAGATACCTGTCCAGTCATTCAGACACATTAGACATGGCACAGATTCATTTTCATAACATTGTTTGTCTGTACCATCAGCATCAATGTCCAGACCAGCCATCCAACTGTCTTTGCATCTGCATTGCTGGTGCTGTGCTTATAAATGAAGCAGTCTACCCAGCCAATCGTCCATCTGTACTGACCCAGCCAGCAATGCTATCCAAGCCAATCAAGCAGACCATGCCAGACTGTCACTTAGAAAACAAACGGTCCAGGATGTCTCAAGACCACCTTTCATAGCCATCCTATCAGAAAGATAAGTGGCAGTGCATGCTGATGATACGGTGTCATCTTTGCCATATTGTATAACATACCCCAGCACATCTGTTCAAAGACCATTTCTGCTTTAGAATCTCCTGTTAATTTTGATTCTGACTGAATTCAGTTTTAAAAGCTGCCATATTTAGAGTTTTACTTTCGACAGAATGTCCCCCACCTCTGGTCCCAAGTACCATGTACACTTGCTTATAAGTTGACTCACCCTCAGAGACAGATATGATAGAGACTACACTCAGACATAGCAAATTTACAGAGGACAAGTGAGCAATAGCAGATTGCCTCACACTACCTCTTGCAGATAGGCAGAGAAGGGAGAGTGAAAGCATGTTTTCTCCCCTCTTGGTCTCCACATGCTAAACAATGAGTTCCCTCCTCTACTGCCTCCATGCAACCCTTCGGTGGGTGGCTGGCTCCTTCTGTCCACAGTTCATGGGCAAATATATTCCCTCACAACAAGTGGTTGATAAAATTTGTTTCAGTGAGGCTCCACATTTTGTTCAGTGAGACACACACACATGTTGGTTCCTTTCTTGATGGGACAGACTGACAGACCCATTGAAGGCTGACATATTGCAGAAGGAGATGAAGATATTTCTTGACAAAAGGGCTGTAAATATTGTTCAAAAACCAGCATCCTCAAGCTGTGAAGATTTCTGTTCTTGGTCAAGAAAGCCAATGGGAAGTTGTGCCCAATTATAGATTTAAGCAAATTCAATGTGTTCATCAAAGCCCCAAAATTCTAAATGGAAACAGCATGGTCATACAACCCAACAAATACACAATAAGTGTGAGAATGTCTGATGCATACTTCTCCACATAACATCAAGAAAATATCTGCATTTCACCTACAGGGGGAGTAGTGTACAAGTTTCATACACTTCCTTTCAACCTCAGCTTTATGAGAAGATTGGACTCTGTCATTGCCCACTTTTAGATCACCTCCACATCTGTGACAACAGTGTACCTAGATGACATCCTACAAAAGCACCTGGAAAGTTTTGTTTTGCTCCATGACATGCACAACCTTCTTTGCTTTGTTTGAAGTTTTGAGTGGATAGTAAATGTACAGAAGTAAGCTTTTGTCCCTTCCCAAGATTTCATTTATCTGTGCATGGAGTTTCTCACCCATATAAACCTAGTTCATCTTCCTCCAAAATGCATAGTCTGTATTCTTCTTGTGTCAGATAGGTTTTCCCAAAAATTTGCCATTGCGAGAAAACCTTTCTTTTTAATTATTTGTCAGGTGCGAGACCCTACAGAGTATTTCCTTAGACATGTATGTACACTTATATTCATTTGTGTCTACTATCATTAGGAGAGTTTCAGCAGAATTCTTTGATCTTATGGGGTACTTTCAGGTAGAGTTCAGCATTTACTCCTCCCCTTACATATTCTCCAAATGTTAATGTGATTATGTAATGTATTAGACGGAGAAAAGAAATTTTAGAATAAATTATGTTTGTCATAAATACTATCCAAATCACATTACTTTAAATCCCTCCCACATCTCACCACATTGTGACCATCCTGTCTGAGACAGTACTCAAGTTAAAACTGGCTATATCTTGTACATGTAGTGCCACATAGCAAGGGAAGGGGAGACAATCAGTAAGAGTTACTTCCCTTTGTCAATGCTTGCTATGGGAGGGCTGGCTTCAGGAAGTAGAACAAGTCATTCCTAACATTAAAGTGATTGTATAAGTATTTTTGGAGAAACATAATTTACTAAAAATTCCATTTTATTACCAGTAATAATTGGCTGACTAAATTATACATGTTGGTGCTTGCAGATCAGGATCTCTCCAGTTTCTTAGCTCATCCAAAACCTGAAGTCCTTCCATTGTCCAGCCATCTGTTAGTACAAGTTAATATAGTTACTCCTCCTAAACAACTCTGAGAATTACTATGAAACTTTACACACACATTCATCTGTTGGACCAGGTGTTTGGTCCTGAAATGAAAATGGTGCAACTTTGGGGTCCAGTATGGTCATCACAATGACCGTCTTGAGAATCTTGTTACAGATACCCCTGAGTGGATGGTCATATCAGTATAGGTTTTTCAGTAGGAGACATTTTATGATGTCTTGTTGGTCCTAAATGAAAATGGTGCTGATCTGATGTCCATTATCTTGAATATTTTTTTATATTTCTTCTCTTCTTGAATGGATGGTCATATTAACATGGGGTTTTCACACAAAGACTCCTCATCATGTCTAGTTGGTCCAAAACAAAAATGTGGCTGATCTGATGGCCAATATGGCCACCAGATTGGCCTTCTTGAAAATTTTGTTATCACTACTACTTCTGAATGGATAGTCAAATCAATGTAGGATTTTTACTAAAAGGCTTCTCATGATATCATAGTGGTCCTGGATGGAAAAGGTGTCAGTCTGATGTTCAGCATGGCCACCACAGTGGCTTTTGAAAAATCTTGTTCTTCTGAATGAAAAGAAATATTGCCATCATTTTTCATCAGAAGACTTCTTATGACGCATTGTTGTTCAAGAATCAAAATGGTGTCGGTCTGATGTCCAATATGGCCACCACAATGGCCATCTTGATTTTGTTACCCACAATATCTTAGACCCTATTTCATCTGTTATTATTTTAGAGTGACTCATCTGTAGCAAATATACTCCACAGTTACCTTATTTTCACACTTGAATGACTCGAATATTTTCAGCTGTTTGTTAACTGTGTGCAATATATTGGACCCTGTTTTACTTTTTCCCATGAAATTTCATATTTGGATGCATTTTTAATGAGAGTAACTCGTCCATCTAAAAATTAGGTCATATGATTTAATTTTCACACTTGATTGACGTTTGTATTTTAGCCATTTGTTTGTTATATCCCCTTATATCTTTTATTTTATTGCATCAAGATTTACAAAACTATATTTTGACCCTAATCTTTGTTGAGGCATTGTAATGAGCAGTAATATTTCTTTCATGGTGGCTTAGTTGCTAGACTCACAGCCAGAGGTTAAATGGTTTGAATCTTGTCCAGGTCAGCTGTTATGGCCTATTTCTTTGCAAGGGTCTGAACTCCTTGGTATTGGTCCTTGATACCAGTATATTGTAAGCTGCTCCAGATGTGCCCCACTTGGTGTAAACATGTTCATACATTTGGCAGAATCAGAACATCCAACCAAAAGGTTGAAAAATTTTTAACAGTTGATTGGCTTTTAAACCAAGATTTTTTACTGACTTAAATTTACGTGTTTTGAGGTGATTGAAAAGAAAACAAGTGCATTTTTTGCCACAATATGTGTTATGTTCATACTATAGTAAAACAATAAAACAGAAAATTTTGGACATGAATCAGTTTCTCATGGATAATAGTTTAATAATAATTATTAATAAAAGAGTGTATTGTTAATTAAATGAAAAAATAGGATGAGTTGTATATCTCATTCACTGCAAAGATTTTATAAAAATAGAAATTAATATTAGTAGTGTCTTCCACAAAATAACTTAACTGGTGACCATTGATGACATTCATTGTGATTATTAAGTTTCACACTTAACAGAATCTCACTAGTTTTCTGGTCTAGATTTCCCCATGAATTGCTTTTTATTTTGCGACAAATGGATTTTGTCCTGTCTGTAGCAGCATTAGAATGCAGCAGTGACATATAATCACACTCGTCCTGCAAAGATGTTCAGACTTTGATTTGGAGTTTTTAAGGCTGTTTACTGCTGCCCAGTACTCCTCCAAACTAAATTTACCTCAAGAAGGAAGTTCCCGAGTTGGACTTGAGATGTATTGCTGAGTCTCATATTTCTTAGCTGTTGTTTTTTTTTTATCATTGGAAGAAAGCACATGTTTTGGCATTTTGAAGAATTGAGCTATACAAATATATATGAGCTGCCCTTAAATATTCCTTGAAAACTTCTTGCATAATGTAATAACAATTAAACAATAAAAAATATCAGAACACTTTCTCAATTGTTTCTGCTAAATTCATTTTGGACTCCTTTTATCTCACCTTTGCCAAAGGTCACCTGATTTTTATTCATAGATTTGAAAGCCATCATGAACCAACTTTGATCCCTGTATTACTTTTAACACCTAATAAAAACATCTTTCATTTGGCTTTAAATTCTACACATTACAAAAATAAGGTAATCAATTAATAGCTTTTTTTTGTACACATGTTAGTCTTCTTAATCCAATTACTCAGGCAATCATCATTGCACCAGTCATTGTGTTACAGCATTTTCTGTCTCCATTAGACTAGTTCCCACTGGTTTCTTTAATGTGAGGATTGAGCATCTAAAAGGAAAGAAAAATTGGGAAGGGGGGTGTCTCAAAAAATAAAACAATGATATTTATTTTTTCAAAAGAAGTAGATTGCACCGTAAAATCAGTATATGTGGTAGGTAGCCTTTAAAATGGTATGTTTGTCCAGCCATTGATAGAACCACATTTATACATGTTGTTCATCTTGGGTAAGTGTCCTGAAATGAATGATAATGGTGGTGGCATTGATGATGATGATGATGATGATGATGATGATGATGATGATTGTGTCATTGTTCCTGTTAGGATGTGCTTTTTGCATGTGTGTTTCAGCATTACTAATGTCACACAGTTCCAGCACCATTTAAAAAAAGAGACTTTGAAATCTCGATATGATTGTGAATGGTTTGTAGAAATGTACAGCAGCAAAATAATTTAGATCTATTTCCAGCAGGCGGGGCTTAAACAAAAAAGGACACGTTTTTATGTAAAATGGAGGAGATGATAACTGAGAAAGGTGTGGGGATAACGCTGCTTTGATATAGACTTGTTTGAATTATTAAATTAATATTATTATCTCACCTGGCTGTAAGATCATGTGGGCTTATGGTAAGACTCTGTGTCAATTTCACCTTGTGTCTTGTGCATTGTCCAGCCATCAACAATTGCTTCTTACCACTCTGGAGTCCATATTTCTGATTGCATTTTAATCAGACTTGGAATATGGGTATATATTATCAAATTCTCAGACATGTTTGATAATAAGTGAGACCCATGCGTACTAATAAGGTGATTTTGAATATAATTGACTAAGCTTGTTACCACTATAGAATTCATAGTTCAGATCAAATTTGAAAATATGAGCTTATTTAGTCAAGACTTTTGTATGGGTTCATTAATGTGTGAGATCCATTGTTGTATTATGTTGTGACCAGTTTGGGTTGAATTTTATTTTCTTCAGATTATTGAATTCAAGCAATTATTTTCTCTTGAAGTACAAAAGTGCTCTGATAAAATTCTTGGATCAAGACATTGAAATTCGTAACAATGGAGTATTGCAATCAAGATCAGATTAGTGTGATAATGATATTTTTTTGGATACCTATCAGTTTTCAGGTAAAAAATAAAATCCCAAAACATAACTGAGAAAAAAATAGAAATTCTTAAGTGTACGAGTCTGTGCTCTTAAAATAAGTAACAGAAAAGATTGAAAGACAGCAAGCATTATAAAATTTAACAAATAATTTATTTCCCTAGAATACAAAGTGAAAATGAGAAAAAAGAACTTAATGGTATTGCGAATTACATCCCAAAATAATCCAAGAATTAAAGACACATGTCCTAGTAATTTTAAGTCCTGAATAAAATTCAGTAAAAGTCCCGAAGAGATCCAAAACCGAAGGCGATGACATGTCTATTAAAGCTTTAAGGAGTGCTGATGTGTCAACAGTATTTTGTTCACAGTAATATAATTCTAGGTTTGAATATATTATAAATTCCAGTGAATCTCTTTATCCAAGAATTTTATCAGAGCACTTTTTTATTTCCAGAGAAAATGATCACTTGAATTCAATAATTTGAAGGAAATAAAATACAGCCCAAACTGGTCACAACATAATACAACTTGTAGGTGCTAGTTGTTAAAGCATGAATGGTAAAATTCTCTCAGTCACAAGATTATATGGTTCTCTACTTGACCTCAGGTCACAATTAGCATTTTCTAAAAAAAAAAATTACCTAATGGAAAATAACCTTCTAGAATGATCTAATGAGCTTTGTTTATTTACAACACATTAACCCGTAAAATTCACTTAGGAATCTCCAAAACCCTGACCCAAATCAACATATTTACTCCTTCTTGTTTACCTGAATACTAATCCTAATATTAAGGTCATACACATGGAGAATAATTGAGCTATTATTAGTTGTTTACATAAATAAAATAAATTTTTAAAAAAATCAGTCAGTTCAAGCAGAAACGAACTCAGTTTTGGACAATGTCAAGTCCAGCATAATGTTACATTACAATAACGTTTAATGAAATTTTTTTTTTTTAATTTAACAAATAAACAGTTAAATTAAATATACATAACATAAGATTTTAACCTTTCTAATAAGAACTTCATCTTAATTCATAAACAGAATTTCCTTGTTTTGGACAGCTGATTTGCACCTGACTATCATTTTTTAAAATGACACTTGTATAACAACAGTCATTCATTTCTATTACTACCACTGTTAATAAAATGAGTTTTTGACACATGGGGGCAGGAGACCCATATGTGACTTACAACTATTGCGCAGTTGTAGAATTGGTATTACCAGCTAAATAACTGCGAAAGTTTATATCCAGGGTTCATTTGATAGTGTTTTGACTGTTTCTGGCAGGACATTGTATGACGCTTCGATTAGGACTTGGCATGGGAATGACAGAATTATTTTGATAGTTATTTAGAGCAGGATTGGAAAAATTCTTGGAACTTTATGTTAAGATTTGTGAAAGAAAATGCTACTCATTTCCATGTTAAGTGAGGCTATGGCATAGTCATTCATGCTTATTCACTTGCATCCGCCTCAGATGTGGGAGGTTGCAGGTTCAAACCCCGGCCAAGTCATACCAAAAATTTATAAAAATGGCATTAACAGCTGCCTTGCTAGGTGCTCAGCATTAAGAGATTAGTATTAGGACTGGTTGGCCTGGTGTCTGGATAATGTGACTGGGTGGGACATCATGCTACAAGCCGCAGCATAGTGATATGACTGAAAAATTGTTAAAGCTATTTTAACAATCCAAATTACACACACTTGTTCAGTTGTAACCAAGAAAACTAAAGAAAGAGTAGTTCTTGCCTCTTTTGAGAGTATGGTAATATGGAATCTTAAAACAACGTTTTTCTACATTTTTTATGGTACAATACTGGCTCATTCTCATGTAGAAAATTGATAAGTATATAATAAGATAAAAATCTTGCAGGAGAGTGATAATGTGCAGGATATATTCATATTAATGAGGTGATCTTGCATGTGATTGGCTGAGTTTGTCAACACTTTAGTGACACTCTTTATGATCATAAATGGGTTTATATCATCAAAGTCTTAGATGACTTTGATTATAAGCAAGAGACTATGCATGTTAATTATGCCTTTGCTTTTAGGAAGAAATTTTTTACAAGGTCATATTCAAATTTGGAAATAGCTTACATAGGTTGTGCACTTGCAATACTACATAAGCCTACTTAGTGAAATGGTCAGCTATCAAGTTGTACAAGCCAGTTGAACAATATCAGACTCACTTGGGCCTTTTGTTATTATTATTTGCAGGAAATCCACATCTCCGACCTCACCAGTCGTGTATGAGAGCCTTGAAGACTTCCATGTATTTGTGTTAGCACATGTTTTGCAGAGGGCTATAATTGTTGTAGCTGACACAATCCTGAGGGATGTTAGTGGAGAGGCATTGGCCCCAATCCCATTTGGTGGAATTTATCTTCCCTTAGAATGTAATACTTTCCATTGTTACAATCACCCACTACTGCTGACTTACGATGCTGCTCACTTTTCTGCCCTTGTTCCCATGGAAAGGACACAAAAAGATTGCAGTCTTCCAGGTATAAGTTTTAGAGGGCACATGCTACTAAATAATGGCAGGGCTTGCTGGTTTTTACATGCCATGTACATCACTTTATCTCTTTTCTACCTAGTGTTTTATAGTATATGAACTGAACAGTAATGAATGATATGGAATATTTGATCCACAAGATTTGATTTATATTTGATGTATGCATTTTTTCTAAGAAATTACACCTCAACTTCTATTAACTAACCCTGAAAAATGGCCATTTTATTCAAATTTCTCATGTTTACCATCTTATATTTAACAGTAATGTGTGTACAGCTATCTAAAGCTAGAATAGGTTGTGAGGGCTACTATCATCATGTAATATTACTCAGTCTCAGGTCATTAAGTATTTCAGGTTCATGGCTGCGGTATATTAAAGAACCAAAATTGACATTTAACATGATTTTTATCATTAAGATCAAAATTGACATTATTTTTAAGAAAATCTTTCCAGTATTATTGTTCAGTTCATATTTCTATAAATCATTACATTCTGATAAGTAATGTGCTACATTTTGTGTTTAAACTTCACTCGTATGATAAGTAACATGGTTTGTTCTTCGAGGTTACATATCATAAATTACAATTTGCACGGATATTTTGATTTGCTTGTCAGAGTTTTTTCATAATATCTATAAAATAGGACAGATTCAAGGCAAGGCAAGTCAGCTATGATGTTTTCATTTTAATAATATCCTTCAGGGTCTTCATTTTAATAATATACTTTGAGGTTTTCATTTTAATAATATACTTTGAGGTTTTCATTTTAATAATATACTTTGAGGTTTTCATTTTAATAATATCCTTCAGGGTCTTCATTTTAATAATATACTTTGAGGTTTTCATTTTAATAATATACTTTGAGGTTTTCATTTTAATAATATACTTTGAGGTTTTCATTTTAATAATATACTTTGAGGTTTTCATTTTAATAATATACTTTGAGGTTTTCATTTTAATAATATACTTTGGGGTCTTCATTTTAATAATATACTTTGAGGTTTTCATTTTAATAATATACTTTGAGGTTTTCATTTTAATAATATACTTTGAGGTTTTCATTTTAATAATATACTTTGAGGTTTTCATTTTAATAATATACTTTGAGGTTTTCATTTTAATAATATACTTTGAGGTTTTCATTTTAATAATATACTTTGGGGTCTTCATTTTAATAATATATTTTGGGGTCTTCATTTTAATAATATATTTTGGGGTCTTCATTTTAATAATATATTTCAGGGTCTTCATTTTAATAATATACTTCAGGGTCTTTGTTGGGAAGAGAGGTGATTACGCTAAATTTATATTTCTATTCTTCTTTGATATGCAAAGAAAGTTTAGTTTAATTTTCTTTCCATAACTTTACTCTGACTGCTCACTTTGCTCTTTCGAATGCTGTAAGATCACTTTTGCGTTCACTTAAATGAATTAAAGGAACAATGATGGACACATTTGTGGCCATATCATGCAAAGGAAATGAGAGCTAAGTACCTTTCCCAAGAACTTTGAGACAGCTGACCCAGGCTAGCCTGGACAGGTATCAAACCTGTGAATTTTGGATACTGAGTTTGTGGCTCTACCAGTTGAGTTACCATAGCTGCCTTTAGTAGTAGAAGAATGATAAATTATACCAGTCTCAAGAAAATAGTTCCTACCTGTAACCAGATACAGTATGGGTGGGTCATTCAGTGGAGTTATTCTGGGAGTATTACATAACCAAACAGGTATAATATCTGGGTAAATGAGAAATGGGAAAAGTTTTTCAGGGACAAAACTTGTACATGCTATGAGAGATAAGGTTGCTTTATAAAAAAAGATATCTGCCAACATCTTTCACATTTCAGAAGTTAGTTACACTAGCAATTGCATGGTAAACAAACACACACAACTAGATTTTGTCAGCAAATATTATCCTAAGCAATCTGCTATAAAATATGATATCTGATGATTTAGATGATCATTCTGACTGAATTAGTTGAAGATAACAACAGTCTTTATTTTTTGGTAAACCAGCCATGTTAAAACCATGTGAGACATGGTCTTATGTGATAGGTCACTCTTAATAGCTTTACAGTATGTTGGATAGGTAGTGTGCATCCGTGTGTGACCGTGAGCATCCGTGTGTGACCGTGTGCATCCGTGTGTGACCGTGAGGCCATATTGTTTGCATCTGATTGAGATGACTGCCCATGAATGCCAATAATAAAACCTGTATGTTATTTCAAGATTAAAGAGAATGTTCCACCGGGTAAATCTGGTTTATAAGATTGGGAATTTATGATAGATTTGGAAATATATTTTATACCTAATGTTGTGAAAATGTTTGAAGAAAGTACTCTTAAGTTTATATACAAGTTTTATGGTGCTTCTGCTTCAAATTTTAAAGACATGAATGCTCTTTCTAATTGTTTTATGATGTTAATGACTCTTCTTACAGAGTGGCCAGCTACAATTTACAAATATTAGTAAGCAAATATTTCTTGTGCAGTTTTTTGTTCTGCTAGTATTTGCCTATTTGTACAACCACCATAACCACCCCACCCACCAACCGCTGGAAAAACTTACAATCCAACCCAGTGTACCAACCTCTTGAAGAAAATGTGGCTTGTGAACAGGTTATCTGTAAATTGTTCAGATGTGAAAAAATTATCCCATTTTCTTTGTACAGACTGTAGTCCACTCAATGCCATAGCCACTAAATAAGCGACTCAGCTCTCTGCTGATTTACTGTCCAGGTTTGGGTATTGTCACTACACCGACCAACTTGGAGGTCATGTCTGTATGATAAGATTAACAAAATACTTTGCACCATTCCTTCATTTTTTTTTATGACTTGCCAAGGCCATTCTAATATACCTCTTGATTGCTATTTAAACCTAAGTTCAGTTCTTCATAAACAGAGTGTGTTAACATATGTTTTTGCATAATATAAACTTGACATGTTTATTGGAGTACTTCCATTGTCAAATCTTGATTTTTGGACAAGCTTAGTTTTGCATGTTGTTAAGCTCTTCGGTGTCAGGGGGCGGGGGGTAGTTTTGCACATTAAGCTCTTCAGTTTTGGAGGTAAGTAAATCTTACATATAGTCCTCAATACCATAATGCCTAAATAGAAGTTATTGGTTTTGAAAAACACCGGAACTTGTGAAGTTTGGATTATAGGTCATCTTGAAAAATTAGGAGTTACCTCCCACATAATTTTTTCCTTCATTCTTTGTGGAACTATGCTCCTTGGATAATTAGGATGTGAAAATATCAAAAACTGTTTTTTTTTAATATGAATTCAATGAAAAAGAGAAGGCTTATGAAAATTGCTGCTATTTCTGTCATTGTGGTGCAGATATGAAATTTATAAGAAGTTTTTAATTAGTCAACCTTGATGTCGGTGAACTTGCATGAACCTAGCACAGTGGAACCTGTCTTGAAAGACCACCCCTTTTGCCAAAACATAATGGTCTCTCATGACAGGTGGTCTCTCATAACAGGTCATAATACTATATAATCAATAAATCTGTACATGAAGAACCTGGTCTCTCAAGACAGGTGGTCTCATAGCAGTGGTCTCTCAGGACAGGTTTTACTGTATATGCTTATGCCATTCATGTTAAATTTGGTGTTGTGATTGACATTTCATTGTTAAGAATTACTCCCCAGTTAAATTGTGATCATGTCTTCTCTTACTGCACAAGTTTAATTGATTAATGCTTTCATTCTTTGTGTCTTTTTATACTTTGATGTATATGCATACCTGCCAGAATGCATGTCATGCAAAAATATGGCTTTTTATTCCCAAACTCCCCTGACAAGGTTGTGATTATGAGAGAGAGAGAGAGAGAGAGAGAGAGAGAGAGAGAGAGAGAAATCCATTTTGTTCATAGAGTTGGTAGCCACTGATTCTGTTGATAATGGAGTATTTTCTCCTTTAAGTGTGATACATCCATTATACTGTCACAAAATTTAATCACGAAACTGAGAGTTATTGTTGATGCTAATTGATGTTTAAAAAAAGGATGGGTGTGTCTCCAACTTCATTTATGTTTTCAGCTTTGATTGACGAACATTGAGAATTTTGCAGCTGTTATGACTCTGTCATCTGCAACTAAGTAAGAAAAAGAGCGAAAACCAACAAGTTTGGTAAAATTCAACAAATAATTTATTTCCCAAGAATACAAAGTTAGAATTTAAAACGAACTTTACAGTATTGTGAATTAAATCCCAAATAGTTATAAAAATTCAATCACATGTCCTATGTAAGAAGTTCCAGTTGAATTCCAGTGGTATTCCAAATAAGTTCTGATATTGAATGTATTGATGTGCTTGAATATACTAATGTACCGGTCACCTGGAATATGAAGATGTGCTAACAGACTTTTGATCTATAACAATAATATAATCTAAAAATGTTCTTTTCTGAATTCACTGTAATTCAAAATTCATGTTTCTGTCCAAAAATATTATTGAGCACTCTGTAATTCTAGTGAATAACAATTTGAATAAATACATCCAGATAAAGAAAAAAAAAACAACACAACAATAAGGCTGAGTCTGCTTCAAGATGTTAAGGCAGGAATCATTAATCTCTCAAGTAAACAAAACACAATAATAGAGCCTTAATGTAGATCAGCCTCCTCTCTAAAACATTCAAGGTTGTCAACAGGTTTAGGAATTTCCAAGTGAAAAACCATGTCCTAGACTCAGATTCAAATAAGCATTTTATCCTTCTAATATAATGATCTGAATATTGAACCTATACTCATAGAGAATATTAGCTATGTATTATGTTGTTTACAAAATAAATGCCACTGGTCAGGAACACTATTGATTGTGGACAAGGTTAAGTACAAAATACAGATATACATGACATAAATCATTAAGAAAAGCCAACAAATAATACAAATTAAATATACATACCAGTACTGTAACAGTCAGAAAATGAAACTACTCCATCTCCTCTGTATATTTGCTCCTCCAGATCATGATGAAATGCTCCAACTCTGCATTGAGCTGAAGGTAAAGCTAACAGCAGAAATGTGGAAATTCTGAAATTGTTGGAAACTGCGTTTGTTGCAAGACCATCAACAGAATGTGAATGAGAGTTCAGTCTCATAAACAGGATCACAAGCATACAGAAACACACCCATGTAATTTTCTGGAACAGATTGGGTGTGTCAAAATAATATCACCTTGTCAGGCAGATAAATAATCAGTCTGTATGGTGATTTTTTTCAAGCTATGGTACATATTTTTGTCACATGCACTGTCCCCTCTTTGGACCACAAAACAGAGTTTTGAGTCTCAGAAACCCCCCAGCACTATCATTAAAGTTGTCGGGTATGCATATATGAACTTTATTATCTCACTTAAAAATCTACAGGACAAAGAAAGAAGAATATTTCAATCCAGTAGTACCTATATTATCTTAAGCTCCACTGGTAATAGACCAGAATAGCTTATGGAATTGTCTGTTGTCCATCATCCATCCATTAGGACAGGGATCTCAAACGCAAACCACCCTGCGGGCCACATGAAGGCATTTTCAATGTGATGCGAATCATTTTGCGGACCACAGGATACGGCTTGGCGGGCCGTGTGTTTGAGACCCATGCATTAGCATAAGTTTGTTATCACAACTCCTTCAGCAAAATAATAAAATAGAGACAAACAGTCATACATACAATTATATTTTTATAAAGGATATACCGTATTTTATGTAATTTTTCGTACATGAAAAAATAATTATTAATTTCAGTGTACGAAAAATTATATGTAAAATAAATAATTATCATTTGGTGGTGCTGACCGTGTACGAAAAATAAAGGATCGTACCAAAACAAGTTCTACAGTAAACACGCTACTCGACAACCTAACGGTACAAACGTACAAAGTAAACTTATATTTTCTGTCTCATAATCAAAAGTGCTGTTGTTATTAGTGAACGAGAGAGAGAGAGAGAGAGAGAGAGAGAGAGAGAATTATGTCTCAGTGTGCAAGCTCGTCTACATTTAGAACATATGTAGCTGTTATGTTGTGTAATATTGGCAAAATGATCAAGATGGTTTGAACATGTATAAGTTATGGGTATTATTTATTGGTAAATTGTATGCAACGATACAACCCCACATCGTCAAGAAATTAAGTGCAAGTTGTATTTTTACCACAACAATAATCTCATTATCAAATTGCAATAAAAAATAAAGAACTTGAAATCAGCTTTTAAGTTAATGCGCATGAGTGCGGACACGCGCACTCGCGTGTGTGTGTGTGCGCACGTGCGTGCCTGAGAGATCAAACAAATTTTTTTCAGTGTACAAGACTGTATTTATTCAGTGTAGTTTTTATTGAAGCTTTTGCAAAGAGAAAAAAGACTATTTTCAGTTAACTGACAAGTGGGATAATCCTCATGTATTACGACCCTGCTATATTCCATTAGGAATAAACACTGCTAAATCAACAGTTCATTCTTGTTTTAATTACGATGTACATTGTCACAACACCCACATGGGTATAGTGTTATTTAAACGGTAATTAAACATGCTTAGCGCTTTGGTTATTCTAGTTGAAACCAGATTAAGGGCAAGAATCGACTGAAGAGATCAAATCAGCAAGGCTGCCAGTAGGGAAATTAGGCACGCTTTAGGGAAATGAAAGTCTGTCAATGTGCTATTGAAGCCGTTGTCCATATAGCAGATGTTATAAGGACAAGCGATCATATGCATTGTTATTCGAACTCGCCAATAAAGATAATAGTGGGGTATATCATAGAATAGATTTGCAATAAAATGTTAATTATATCCAAATCAAAACGGAACAAGCACTTAAAAGATAGTATATGTATATATACGAATCAATTTAATGGAGTCCGTGACTTTCAAATTTACAATGGAAAATGACAAGGTTTTTATATTTTATGTTTGTATGACTAATGAAACAATAAGACTAGTTGACCAATGGTCTGTGGCCTTCATTTTAGCATGTACTGATATGTAATTTTTGTTGGATAAGACAACATCAAAGGGCTTCTGAACTCGTTTTAAAATGCACATGGTGTTTTGTTACGGTGACAGACTTAATAAGGAGAACTAATTGACGATAATATTTAAAGGTATGGTCTTTAAAGTCCTTTGGTCATTTGTTAATAAACACCAGTAAATATTGTAATGAGAATAAGAGTTTATGCACATGGGCGCCCGCAGGATCTTTTGCAAAAGTGGGGAGGGGGAGGTCAGTCAGTCACAGCCGTGAGAGTTAGTATAGTAAGCAGTCTGAAACTAAAGCTAATATTTACTAAGCGTTTTGAACAGAATCTTGTGACATATTTTCAGCTTCATTTGCATGATTAAACTTGTCGGAATATATATTGCAGTATGATTTCCAGGGGGGTCACGTGACCCCCCCTTGACCGATGCTGCGGGCGCCCATGCTTATACATCAGTCATTATATTTTCTCACCAACAATTAATCATTAATATTTGTGAAAACAAAATGGGAATACGGTATTTTCGATCTTTTTTGCAAACGTAAATTTTCTTAGTGGAAATTTTATGTCCGATAATTTAATGAATTTTTCAAATAATACAAAGTGATATGTACGAAAAATTATGATACATTTAAATAATTATTATTTTGATAACTGGATTGTGTACGAAAAATTAAAGGGTACAAAAAAATACATAAAATATGGTACAACATATCAATTTTTTAATTGCCATTTTATACAATTTTATATAGTGCCTTGGTATTAAGGCCATTAGGATACAAAGTATCTAATTTATGAATCCAACAACTTTCTTTTATGAGTCTATTCATGTCTCTATGCACAGTATCTCTTGGCGTGATAGAAAAAGCCAATGGAGAGTGATTATTGGTATCATTACTCCTAAACTACTTAGAGGATTGCAATGGAACATTACACACAGGTTCATCCTGTGGTCGTAAATGAAAATAGTGCTCTCAGACATCCAGTATGTGTGAAAATCTTATCACTACTTCTGAATAGATAGTCATATCAACATTTGCTTTCACTAAAGGACTTGTTATAATGTCTAGTTGATGCTAAATAAAAATGGTGCCAATCTGATATTTAATATGACCACCACAATTGCCATCTTGAAAATCTTGTCATCACTACCTCTCCCAGATGACTGGTCATAACAACATTGGGCTTTCACAAAAACACTTTCTGTGATGTCTGGTGGGTACTAAATAGAAATGTTGCCAATATGATATCAAAATATGGCCACCATGGGATCCATCTTTAAAGTCTTTTTATTGTTATTCAAAACATAAGGAAAGTTACATAACAATGGGGTTTCCACCAGATAACTTTTTTATGATGTCGTGTTGATCCTGAATGAAAATGGTGCCAAGCTGACATCTAGTATGTCCACCATAACAGCCAATTTTTAAATATTTTTATTGCTGAAGAATATCAAAAATGGTTTCAACTCTTGGCAGTTAAACGGAAGAAATGGTGTTATCTCGATTTCCTAGAAATAATTTTCAGCCAGTAGACCATCAGTCCTTTTTGAGGGAATCTTGTTTCCCACTGTTCCTAATTATAATTATTTTGTTGCTGCTATTGTTTGGATGTAATGAAAGAAAACTTGCATCTGCAAGATGCAAGTAATTACCATATACATTCAATGATAGGTTGACTTGACACTAAGTCAATCTGATCCCCTACTTTTAGGGCTGCAAAAGCCAATTTATTTTGACCTTGTATAAGTATTCTGCAAAACAGATCAGTCTGAAGGGGTGACTTGTCATCAATGAGTCAGAGTAGCACTTGGGGAAAAAAAACCTAGTTGGAATTATGATAGATGATGTATAGGAAAAATAAAGACAAAAACAGTGTAAAATACAGTTATATTATTGAGTGAAATACGTCACAAATAAATTGGCAACTTAATGTTTGTCGAATCCTCATGGGCCCAAAAATTCATCCTCATCATCTGAATGCCCAAGTTCTGAAATATCCAACTCTTGATTTGTCTTACTGTCCTTTGCAGATGCATATGTGAAGACTTGAGCTTGGACTGTGTAAATGACACTATGATGATCATACAGTCTGTGAAATCTATAAAAGGATACAACTAAACATGTGTATATTGTTTGGTAAGATAACAGGGAGTTCAGATAACCACCCTCTATTACTTGGCACTAAACAAGTATCAGATTTGTGGCACAATCAAAGGGTTGTCATGTGAGAAACAAAACGGTGCTGCATTTACAAGTTAATGGAATATGGTAACATGCGGACAGGGAGTTGTAGGACTCGACATGGCACGAAACAATTATCAAATTAGTGCTTTGATCAAAGGATTGTCAACCTTAAAACAAGGTAGGTGCTGCCTTTACAAGCCGTGGGCTTATCAGACCATGTGCACTGTCAGATGTCAGATAACTTGGCACATGTTTCACACAGTCATAAAAGGTCATTGAATGTCATTGAGAAATGAACACCTCAGTTCAAGGCCTTGAAAGGCAGTGATATTTCAATACACATAGGTCATTGAAAGTCATTGAATTTTAGAGATTTTGCTTAAAATAAAATTCAATATAAAATTTTACTTTCGAGTCATTTATTTTATGCTGTGTGATGATTGGAAGTATGGCTTGATTTTCTGTCGTATGCTAGCAATTCCACTGTCACAGTACACATGAAATAGAAGGATATCATGCATAGTGTCCCATTCACATGATGCATTTCCACTCTTTCACTTCACCAAGTTTGATTGGCACATTGGGTTCTGGACAAAGCATTCTGTTGTAGTTAGAGCCATGCATCAAAGAAGTTTTACAAATGTTTAAAATATGAGCTGCCTAGAAAATCCAAAAGGGCTAAATCCCAGCATGGTTCATTTTAGATGATTTAGTTGGCAAATACTGGCTGATGATAGTGATGGTAATTAATTTTTAAAGCCATGAATTACATCAAATTACTGGAGCTGGAAAAATATTAAAAATGAGAGTTTTTGCTGATGCATCTTGACTGAAATTGAGCTTTGGATTAAGTGGGTCACACTTGTAATCAGAACCAGAACTGATGTCAACTTGAAGGCTCAAAAATGTTACATTGCAAATATACGTCAACTTTTATACTAAAATCGGCACACCATATAACAAATTCATAGCTCTCCAAACATTACTGATGTAACTTTAATACAGTAGGTCTGATCACCAGCTTATGAGGTATAAACTTCTGAACTGTTCATTTGGCGAGCACCAGTCTATGGGCTTACAAACACGGATAAACTCCATATTGGTGAGGAGTGTTTTCAGGTATATTTATACTCAGTCTTCAGGTACAATGAGTACAATAAAAACAATTAAAGATTAACACAAATTTATACATGTACTGTATATACTCGTGTATAAGCTGAAGAATTTAGGAAAAAAATAAAGCCTTGAAGAAGGGGGGTCGGCTTATCTGCGGATCATGCAATTTGTCCTATTTTTACCTAGTCAAGTTTGGGGGGGGGTCGGCTTATACACGAGTATATACGGTAAGCACTGTTATGTACCATATATACTCGTGTATAAGCCAAAGAATTTAGGGGGGAAAAAAGCCTTGAAGAAGGGGGGTCGACTTATCTGCGGGTCATGCAATTTTTCCTATTTTTACCTACCGTATTTACTGCATGTTTTCGGACACTGTTTATTTTCGGACACCATTTTTTTTTTTTTAAATATAATATTTAAATGCATTGTAATTTTCGGACATTGCTCTGCTATAATTATTTTGTACAACTT